>WYDF02094084.1:0-10812 GCA_009867245.2 Adranes taylori | reverse complement strand
ACTAGTGCTTACGACGTTTTTCACATATATAAAATTTTTATAATGGAGCACGTAACAAAGATATATATATATATATTTATATATATGTATATATATATATATATATATATATATATAAAGAACATACGTGAATAGCCCCGGGTATCAGCATAAGACGCTGCGGGCTGATGAGGTACGTTTACCGCATGAAGAAATATGTAGTCAGGAGAAATATGAAGAAATATCTCAGATTTCCGACCAGTGATTAGAGAGAGCACATTAGAAAAATATGTTAAATGGACTTCATTAAGTAGGAATAAGGTAGAGTGAATTTTAGTTTGCCAGTTACCCCGTTGGCAGTACAATCGATTACATTATATAAGTCAAAATCTTACCATTGCTCTCGCTTATTAGGTTCAGAATTTGATTATAGTTCAGTCTTGTTTATGCTAAGTACGCAATTAGTTTTACTTTTTGAGTAAGCTATTTGCTTTAATTATTTACAAGATGTTACGGGTTTCAATGTAAGTACATTATTAATTTATTTTAAAGGAATTAAAACACCATAGGATTTTATTCATTTACTTACTTCTCAGAAAATACCTTAATTTTTCAACGTTACTAATTTTCATTTTCAAATTTATTAACAATGGATTATCCAATGGATTAATGTGGATTGCAGGATTTTATATTTATTTCTTAATAAAGTTTGCTGGTGGCACATTGATTTTTATGAATATTTATCCAACCAAGGCCACAATATATTTTATTATATTATACGCCAACCGATCTGTATTGAATCCTAGAAGTTCCTTCTTATATTTTTAAATCAAGTCTGTTAGGTAACTACTCATTTCTTTACTCCTTTACGTTCTATTGCATATGTAAACAGAGTATGTAAAACTAAATTGATAAGGAAAATAGATCTGTTGAAATTCTTGTTGTTTTTTATTATATTTGATTTAATTAATTAATTTATTAGCCGTACTTATTTTATTAAAGTCGATTTGTTAGCTTTAATAAATTAAAGGCCCTAGTAACTAGGATCCAATTAAAGTGCAATAGCTATGTGTATACATTTGTTAACCCCTTAAACAATTAATTTAATAATTCAGTTTAGGCCCTTAATAATCCTCTTAATTCGCTCTACAATATTCGTTTTAGTCGGTTAAAGTTCACTACCTTTTGTCGATTTTTGACGCGACAATAAGAAGTCAAATAAAAGGAATTTAATTATAGATGTATATTAATTTTCATTAACCGAATTAAGTTTTAGAAAAATACTAAGTATTTAGATTTTATTAAGTATATTTACAATAAATTTTTGATTGAGTTAATTATCGCAAATAATTAGCATCGAATTTTGCCTGCCCATTGGTAAGTGTTTTTTATTTTGATTTATTTTTGTTGAATTGCTAAAACTTCACTGATCATATATTTTTGTTTCTGATTTATTTTTATTTTTCCTTTAGCACATTTTTACTTTATTGAACATTATTCAGTGAAAATTTTGTGTGTACTAATATTGATTTATTTTGTTCTGACTTGCCGTTTTAATGTTATTTTTCTTTTTACGTTATAGTTAATTTATATAATATCGAGTTTAAATTTATTTCTACTTTCATTTGTTCACGCCTGTCCCGTTTAAGTGCTCAAGTTTATGTGGTACCGGCCTATAAGCCATCAGCTATCGTAATCGAATTACCAAACTCAATTTAAGTAGAAGAGTTAAGTTTATAAAAGTCTAGTGCATTATTTTAACGAATTTCATCCATCTGAATGTTCTCGTCCAAAATTCAATACATCAATATTAGTTGAAATTGGTAAGTCATAAAATGAAAAAAAAATGGTGCAGTTTTCGGGGACCTGTATTAATATTTCCCGAAAACTTCACCAATTTTTGCTTGCGGCTACAAATGGTGGTGGTGGTGGAGAATGCGTGTCGTAGAATTTCTAACAATAACACAAATTATTATATTGATCGCAAAATAAATAAATTAATCCTAAAAGAAAATCAACTTAGTTTAAAAAGTTATATTTCAGAATATTTATAAAACCTTGGTGGTTCATATAAATTGTCTTTGCTTTTCTAAATTTATGTGTCTCACACGTTACAAATTCATATAAATAATCTATGTTAATTTTTTTTTTATTATATAATAGTTTAATATTGTTAATAAAATAAATTATTTAATATAGTTAGAATCTTTTTCCATTAAAATTGATATGATATGAATAGAGTCCTTGAAACGATTTGAAAAAGAGTTTTAAAAATGGGTTAATTTTATAGATGATTCATTTAAGTAATAATTTATTTTTCATTGATTTAATGGAATTTCATATAATTTAACTTTCATTATTTTCATATAATTTAATTAAATAATATACACAAATAAAAACATTATTTCTAAGGATAAAATTAATTTTATATACTATCTAACTATTAAATAATTTTTATACATGCTCTTTTATTTATCAACCTCAGTTACATATGAACCTAGTGAATAACTAGTGAATAATATTTGAATTGGCAACATGGGTTGCGTCTATAGCACGTTGCAAAATCGTGAATGTGTGTCGCGTCCCAAATAGTTCCCGACATAACTGAAACAAGTGAATGAACCCTTATGGTGTTGCCTGAAAAGCTGATAGCAAAAGAACTCAGCTGCTAGCTTTTTTACGAATACATTAAATTCATGAATGCTCTTCATAATTAAATGCAATTTAAAAAGTGTACGCTCTGTTGAATTTTAAATTTAGAAATATGTATAGAAATAGAATATGAATAAGAAATATTAAATGCAAATAATATTTTTGTTTCAGATTTAAAAAAAAACATAATAAGAGTACGTTAAAATAAAAACATATTTGTTTTAAATAATTTGTTACTTATGTAAATGCAAAGAATCTTTCATATGTGATATGTTTATATTTAAAACATCTTCTAATAAGGAAAGAAATTTTTTGGTTTTTTATTAGGTCTGCTTCTTTCCTTACTTTTGTTATTTTGTTAATATTTTTATACTTTACATTAAAACAGTTGCAATATTTTTGATAATTTGTCACAAAAAAAAATTATAACCTCAATTTTAGTCGTTTTGATACCCATTTCAATAGAGTTATGGCAACGCAATACTGTACTCTCCATGATTATCTATTTTTTACTGTTATTATCATATTGTAATATGACAAAAATTATGTTTCCAATTTTATTAGCTTTACTGTAGATACTTTACATACTTTCAATATAAATAAGTCATTCTGTATAAGATGTTTTTTCTTTGATCTGGTGGGTTAAATTTGTATAGTAGAGTTTAATAATTTTTCTTGGTAAAGACCAACTCCATTATGTAATCGCGGTCAGTTTTAACCGTGATAATATTTTCTAACGTTCTAATACACTTTTCTTCATATTGCTTTAGAATTGCTTTAACAAAACATTCTAAAATCTGATCCTAAATCCTTGTTCTATGAGCTGTCTACGTCAGTCTACCAACAAAAAGTCACCTTGGACGTTTCAAGTGCCACATACTCCACTAAGTATCCAAAACATGCAGGTTTGGTTAGAAAATGATAAACCCAGTTACTTTCTATATTCATGTCAACCAGTTCCCCAAGATCTCCCATTTCAGTGCCATTCACCGCGTAAATATTTTGCCTCTTGTTAGTCTTTTCTGTCTTTCAACGTAACATAAAAAATAACAAACTTGGCAACTCTACGTAGTGCTTGTCTCTGTCATAACATCACAAATATAGAATCATTTTGATAACTAAGCTGTCTCGTTTTAGCGAGCTACAAGGTGTGCCTATAGACACGATATAGTAAGTGACTTTTTAGTAGGCATCCAGTTAAAGGTACATGTCTACCCTATTCAGTACAACAACCATGAGATTGTCTACAAATGCGTCAAAGTGGACTGTTTCAAAAACACTCGGCACTAGGTCCCCTTTGCAGGTATAGAATATATATTCTGTAAGTTTGTAAAAAAGAATGTTACTGAAAAAGATAGAAGTGTTTTTCAGTAGCGAATTAAATCATTTAAATAAATAAAGTACGTCAATGACACACAATAAGTTAATAAATTTAAATGCATTTATTATTTGTAAATAAAATATATGAACGAATGTGCGTTTCATACATCATCTGCTTGCTGTATATTGTATAGCAAAGGTTTATATTATAGTTGGCGTGATGTTATATTGCGTAAAACACACATTACCTATGTTTAATATATTAATTACATTTTCCACATGTGATATGTATGATAAATAAATAACAATGATTTAATCCTAGTCTACAAAGATTATATTTGTAAATAAATATTAATTGCTGTTGCTACTATTATTTGATCAAACGCATTTTTTGTGCCAGCATCGATACTACGTAAGAACGTGTATTATCGAGAGAACGTTTATGCAGCGTATGCGCATATTGGAGTAGGGATAGAGTTTAGGCGCGTATCTATTTACATTAAACGTACGCACCGCAATGAATGAATGATCCCAGGTTAGGTGAGGCATGCGGACAGATATATATATATATATATAAATATATATATATGCTACGTGTCTGCGTGCGTACGTTCCACTGCTGCGTGATGCGAAGGCACGTGTTCTTGTTTATTATTTATTCTGAATTTATTTAAAGTGGGGGGAGGGGTAGCGGAATAGAAAGATGCATTCATAATGTGCTATTAGCTGATCTGTTGCCTGCTGCTGTACACACATTATATACCACCGTCTGGTTATGTGTAAACTACTGTTGCTGCACTGAAATCAAGGAAGACCGTAACGGGTAGTAAAGTACTGAAATGTTGGCTACACACTGACTCGTATAACGGACTCAAAGTTGTGTGATGGCTGTCGCCTATAAATAGCGAGATTGTGAATATAATAATTTAGTTTTCGGACTCGAATTGAACCAGCATCAGCAGACAACGAGAACAGCACCAGCCACAGGTCTAGCGTCGCAGTTTTACTTATCATATACCGCTCAGTTAAATTGAATGTATATTGAATAACTTTGTTCTTTGTATCACAACATACAATAGAACAGTGTAGAAGATATGAAATCCACCAAACCAAACACTCCACCAACCAAACACTCCACCAAACATGTCCACCAAACACTTACTTATCCAGTGTAAGTCCCTGGCAGTTGTTGCTGCTTACATCTCGGCTTGTATTGTTGTCAGCTGCTTGCTGCTGCTGGAGCTTCGAGTTTATGAAATGAACTAAAATACTCTATACAAAACGACTACATTTATAGGCGTGAGCCGGTACACAACTTTTGTTCTGTTCTGCGGGTCTCTATGTAGCCGCTCACTCATCAGTTATTCCATGCTACGGTCTTTCACACATTTCAGTGAAGCAACAGCAGCCTCCACATAAGAACGAGCCTATAAGTGTATATGAATTACTAGCGGTCACTGCTTCATACAGCATTTCCTATTCATGGACGGACGGTAACTCTCCAAGCGTCTAAATCACATACATTAGAAACTGCTAATGTGTGTCCTAGTAAGCCAGCAGCGAACAATATATACGCCTTCATATATTTTAATTGACTTTGTTTTACCTCATGACCTGGTTTCTTACCAGTGCTGCGGTATCACAATTTATTTAGTAAATCTATTTAGAGTAGGATGTTATGTTACAAGTATTTAGTTTCTACAGTTCGCATTTAAGGAGGATACTTTAGAGTTTTGTTTGATTTCGCTTAGCACAACTGCCTACAAGTTTCCGAAAAGGGTTAGATTCCTTTTAGATACTATCATTTACGACATTACCTTGTTTCGGTGTAGCTCAAAATGCAGTTTCTTGCAGACTAGTGGAAACATCACCTTGATTGTTTCCCGCTACATATGCGGCATTAAACTTCTACTTCCACCACTTCTACTTACAGGTTACAAGATGGTAAGCCCATTATCCCACTTGTTCTTCATATATTCCTCCCCAGTTTACTCAAGATCTCGTTTGCCATTTCATTGCCATCACCGTGAAAATAATATGCTTCTTGCTGCTCTCTTCCCTCTTTCACTTAACATAGAACATAACATGGTAATTGTATGTGGTACATGGGCTGCCAATATATAATACAGACTACACATTTAATTTAATTAAATTAAAAGCATTTGATACTACACAAACATATACTGGACGTAATTATTGACGGAAACATTAGATAAGCGAAAATGTTATTGTAATGCAAAAATAATAAATAAATAAAAATATGTGAATAATGAATAATATATAGTATTTAACTTGATCGTAATGAAAAAGAACCACACTTGTGTAATAAGAAGCGCGAAACTTGAGGGTTGAAACTTAAGGGTTGCCTTTATTGAGGGTTGTATTCCTTTGTTCTTGCTTATAGAAATATATTAGAAAACGACAGATATGTCAGAGGTTTTCAATAATGGTTCTTGCGTTTGATTACGATATACGCTAATGGTGGACGTTAGCTTGCAAATCGCGTTTCCATTTCCGCTACGCCTCAAGTTACAATTGCTTGTGTCATTATCATCAAACATATTTAATCACTTTGATATCTAAGTTGTCCCGTTTTAGAGAGCAGCAAGAGAGCTGTCAGGCTCTCTTATCCACTCCCAGTAACAGAACGTCGCGTCAAAGTTAATTGACTTCTTTATACGGTATCACAATCATGAAATTGTCTGCACATATGACAACATACACTGTTTCAAACAAACTTAGCTTCAGGGCCCGTTTGCCATAACATGGTTCATATTCTGTAAGTTTCCTTCATCCATAGTGACTCAGCGTTCGTGTAGGTCATTCATCAATCCATCATGCATATGCTATTCTTGAACAAAGCTTCAAGATTTTTACATTAAGGGTTCATGAATTGATAAGTTGGCTTAGTGACAAAAATACTTGACTTCCTTATACGATACCACGATCATCAACTTGTCCACAAATGTGACAAAGTGAACTGTTTCTGGCAAAGAATACATATTCTGTAAGTTTCTTTCGACCATATTTATTAAGCGTATGTGCAGGTAGTCATCCAGCAATCTAATCACTCGTATGAGTTGTATTTCCATACGCTCTTCTTGAATAAAGCTTCAATATTTTCACATCAAGGGTGATCATTATAAACTGAAAAGTTGTCCTAATGAATCTGCATTGATTGCGAGACAACGCACCGTTGCATTTTATAACTTTGTATAAGCTTGTGCGATTATGGCTACCAAACTTTTTGTAGAAAGTGAAGCAAACCAATCGGTTTATTAAGCGTGAGTTTTTCGAATAGGTTGCTTCTTCCGGCAATAACTACAAGCCAAGTCGTCATCTATATTTGATTGTAGTCGCTTCCGTAATGCATTGAAATAAAAAATCTACATGATAGTACTAGTAATCTAATTAAAAACCGTATTCGGCCCAACAATCTTTTAATAAGTCTTTCTGTCGCGATGAAAATTGCTATTCTCATTACTGTGGTAACCTATAATATACAATGTTTGTGTAAACACTTAGTTTCTATAGGCCGCATTTTCGGAGGACTCATTAGATTATTGAATTTGGTTACTACAACTTTGGTTGCATTCCTTTTAATTACTATCAACTAGGCATTGCCCAAGGCATTATTGCCCAGTTCCTTATATTGTTTGTACTATGACCTTTCCTTGTTGCGGTGTATCTCAAAATGCAATTTCTTGCAGAGTAGTAGAAACATCACCTTAGACATATTGCGCTAAGGATCCGCTAAGGATTCAAAGGATCCAAAACGCTAAGGATCCAAAACTTCTACTTACAGGTTACAATATGATAAAGCCATTAACGCAGTTGCCTCCTATATTCACCTCAATCAGTTTCACGCAATATCTCTTTTGTCATTTCAGTGACATTTACCACGTAACTATTATGCTTTTTGCAGCTCTTTTCTCTTTTACACGTAACGTGGGCGTTAACCTACAAATCTTGCTATTTGCTACGCTTCTGTTTTCAATTGCTGGTGTGACGTAGCAACTCTAAGTAATGTTTGTCTCTAGAATAACATCAAAGATATTTAATCATTTTGAGAACTAAACTGTTTTGTTTTAGCCAGCTACAATGTGCAATCTAGCAAGTGATTCTTAGAAGCTGTCTTGATGTCCAGTCTAAGTTATTTGTCTTATTTATTTGGCATCATGATCATGACATTGACTGCAAATAAGACAAAGTACATTGTTTCAAACAAATTTAGCTCTAAGTTCCGTTTGTCAGCATAGGATACTTATTCGGTAGGTTACCATTGTTCCTGTAGGTAGTCATTCATCAATCCGTCATTCGTATAATATATATTCGCATATGCTCTTCTTGAAAAAACCTTCAATATTTTCACATCAAGGGCGACCATCACGGACTAATAAGTTGTTTTAGTGGCCCAGAGGTAGTTGTCAAACTGTATATCATCTACTAAGTCTTTTTTTTTTGTTGGAATCAACATTGATTCCGAGACAGCGCACAGTTGAGCGCTGTCTCTCTAACTTTGAATAAGCTGGTGACAGTATGCTTAACAAACTTTACGTAAAAAGTGGTGCAAGCAGATCGATCCATAAGATGTTAGTTATTCGGGTAGTTTGCTCCTTTTGGCAATAAGTATAAGTCAAGCCATCCTTTAGCATTTTAGAAATCGTCTGAAATAGCTTTTGAAACGCATTGGAAAAAGATTTCGGAGGTGAAGTCATACGATGGTACCAGTGATCTAATTAGAAATTGTATTTGGCCTAAGACTTTTTTTTGTTGGGTTGAGAATTTTCATTGCCGTTACTGTGGTAAGCTACAATATATAGAATTTGTTGAAGGTTTAGTTTCCACAGAGCGCACTTAAGGAAGAGACTTTTGATTGTTGATTTGCATCCGTGTTAGTACAGTTGGATTGTTTTAAGTTACTATCAGCTAGACATTGACCCATATCCTCGTATTATTTTCTTAGTTCGTCCAGTTCCCCGCTCTATTTGTGCTAGGACCTTTCCTTGTTTCGGTGTATCTCAAAAAGCAGTTTCTTGCAGGCTACTTTTAGTACGGCAATATTTAAAGACTGGTAAACACTGATAGTACTGGTATATGTATAAGATAAATAGAATAAATGTAACGACAAAAATTAAGTTTAAGTAAACCTTTCTAAAATTTAACAACATTTCAAAGTTCAAGGTAAGAATGAATAAAGTAAAAAATATCGAATTCCCTATAAAAGTTGTTACAAGAACTCCAAGAACAGTGATGGTTAATAATATTGAAATTTATGAATCTTTTAATTAAAATCGAAAAATATTAATTATATTGAACAATTCCTTATAAAAGCTGAAAAACAAATAAACTTAAATGAAAATATAAATATGTAATGGAAGATTTACCGGTTTACAATAGTTCAAATTATTATTGGCAGTTAATATATCAGCAAGAATTTTAAATATATTTATACAGTTCTGTCTTAGAAGGCCTGGATTAGCAACATGGAAAATACTGACCTGTATTTTATGACCCGTAGAAGGACATTATCTTAATAGTATGTGTCTAAAAAAGGAACATATATCTGCTATTTGTCTTCATTATGTGCCATGAATTATATTGTGATCCTTCATAATACCTTCTAAATGCATTAATAATTTTCACTTCCGCTACCATGCTTTATTGTGTCCATTAGGTCTACATCCAAACAATGCTAATAAATCTCTTATTTATATGGCAACCGTGCGTCGCTGCGATGAAACAACCAGTTGCGTTTTTACCAACACAAACTAAAAAGTTGAAATTCAAGCACGTTATATGTAGTGGTGGGGCTTACTATGCTAAAATTCCGTAAAGCGTTGAGTTGAGCGAGTGAAACTTAACGTGAGATACTTTGAAGCGAGATAAATATATACGTTTGTATGGATCTTGGATTTTGAATATAAATCTAGAACTGCATTGCATTTTACAATGTTGTCTTTTAATTATTATATGCATTCTCTACACATAATTAAAATTGTTTACGATAAATGCATTTTTAGCTTAAGAAGTAAAAGTAGTGTCAAAATATAGACAAAAGTAAACGTTCCAGCCATGAAAACACGTAGCCATAAAAGTACTGCAATGATGTTATTGTGTAAATATGTAACTGACTGCAATGATGTTATTTCAACACAAATAAATGAATCCTTGTTTTGGGCTTGGTTGTCGCGGAAAAAATGCTTGATAAATCGTGGGAAAAAATATACAGTGTACCCCGCATTAAACAACAGAACGACAACAGGATGTGACAAGCCACACATTTTTATAATTAATTTGAAAACATAAGAATTTGGAGAGAAAAACGAGAAAAAAACGACAGTACAGAAGTTCCATTGGGAACCCATGGATATGGAACTAGAATGGATATGGATATGGAACGAGAAATGAAAGGGGTCAAACACTGCTAGAGGTCTTACTACAACAAAACTTATTCGGCATGAACAGCTTCTTCAGTAAGAGTCCCCAAAGGAAATGGACCTGGAAAAGCCCTAACGGTACTACAAAAAACGAAATAGACTTCATAATTTCAAACACAAAGGATATTATCCAAGATGTCACAGTTTTGAATAAATTCTCAATTGGTAGTGACCCCGTATGGTAAGGGCACGGGTGGCTATACGTTTTAAAAAAGAACGGCAGAAACTTATACAGAAAACAACAAAAAATTGGAATTCTTTAAGTAACGAAGAGCTTTATCAGCATAGAATAGAAGCCTATTTGAATACACAAAATGGTGAACAGATGAATGTTGAGACCTTGAAACAGATGAATGTTGAGACCTTGAATAGTACTATCACGAACGCAATAAAAAAAGCGGAAAAGGAATGTCGCCAAACC
>WYDF02094073.1:0-10812 GCA_009867245.2 Adranes taylori | reverse complement strand
TAAGAATAACTTTATTTTTATCGTTTGCAGATATTTTATATATATATATATATATATATATATATATATATATATATATATGTAAATATTTTCTGAATTTGTTGAAACGATGCTTTCTTTTCTCCATCTGAAATCGACTTTTTTTGTTTCAGCTTTCAGATGGAGAAAAAAAGCATCGCTTCAACATATTCAGAAAATATTTACATTTATTTACAAAAATTATCTGCAGCCAGCCGATAAAATATAATTAGTGTTATCGTTGATGTTCGTTGTCATTATCTGGTTGTGATTGCCGTTGTTATTGTCATCATCGTTGTTATAATTGTCGTTATAATTGAAATAAGAGTTGTCATCATCTCGTCACTACAGTTGTTGTGTTGTTACTCTCGTCTATATAATCGTTGACTCCCTCCCGTTTAGTCGTTGACATCAGTAAGTTCAATCTCTCGTAGCCCCAATAGTCGTTGTCTTGTCATTGTCGTATTGTTACTCCCGTCTATCCAGTCGTTGAATTCTCCAGTTTAGTTTTTGACACCACGAAGTTTGACCGTTTGTTAGCTGTTGACCGTACCTTTGTATTTTAACAGCTAACACCACTAAGTCCAATCCCTCGTAGGCCTAGTCCTTTCTAATCGTTGCCATTGTCGTGCTGTTGCTCCCGTTTATCTACTTGTTTACTCTCCCCTTGTACTTAAACAGCTAACAACACTAAGTCCAATCCCTCGTAGTCCCAGTATGGTCCCCTAAAACACCCCAATAATAGAACCCATATGAATCCTAGAACTCTTAAAGCTATACTCACAACCTAAATAATTTTACTATACGTGATGGTAACGAAGTTAAGATATTTCCAATTGATCTCATAAAGTTTAATTGTTCAAAGTAAATGAAATATCTGGAATATCATTAATTTTTAATTAACTGAACATATTGTCTCCAATTCTGTAACGACTTTATCAATTAGGAGTATAATACAATAGGATTTAATTCAATATTTGTATTTAAATGTTTCAAATACAAATGTTATGCATAATTTATAACGTTATGCATAATTACTACATTTTAAAGCACATTACGGCGAGTTGCTGTATTTTTTTCATCATATAAAAATAATAGTACACAAATACTTCGCAAAAGTTCTTAAAGTATTCATTAACTCATCTAATTTTCTAATAGACCTTACTTCTCATTTTCTAGTACTTTTCTAGATTTCTAAATGCTTAAAAAATGTAATTTTTTTATTCAGTTGTTTAATTTAAACTAAACGGTAACAGTTTGAATATCACTGGATATACCAAACGGACGGAGGAATGTTGAACTCATTTTCGCTGGTCATATTAAGGTTTGAGTCAGGAAAATATTACCCACATTTCTGAAGGCAAACCAATGGCGTATTCGTGTAAACTGCATGATGTGTTTTAAATGCTTCGCTGCCGGATAGCTAGGATAAAAAAAGGATAGAATATATTTTCCTTAATTACCAACGTTAGAAGGATACGTGTATCGTATGTCGCTAATAAATTTTATGCTAGGTTACTTTATCAGATGCCATTTAGTTTTATATATTTTTCTACTTTATATATATTGTAAGATAATTTATTACCTCATTGAACGTTACCAGCGTTTGAGAATTGACAAGCATAATTTACTCCCGCCTAGCTTGTAATTTATGAACTTGTCTGTCCCCAATTTTCATTTAGTTTAAAGTCAAAACTTCTGCTATTATACTACATGAAGTAGAGATCGGTCTGTTTAGGATTAATCATTAGTCTGTCGGTTAACGTGTAATCGGCTCAACACACAATCAGCCCAATAGGGCTAAATCCGTAGGCAATCCTTATCCAAGCTCAATACGCACCTCCAAAAAATTTGGTGGGTAATGTTGGGGTTTGTACCTAATTGGTCCGACCCCACTCCTCCATACTAGTATTGAATGGGTAAAAGAAATAAGCAGCGGAAAGATGCTAATGAACTATGTGGGAAGGTATAGTTCCTATTTATCGTACCGTGCACAGAACATGGGGGCGGCTAGCAGATGGCTGAGCTTCGGTACCCTAGTTATCGGTCACAATCAGTTAAACACTTTTATAATTTACTGGCTGTGAACAAATAAAAGGTTAAGTTCGTTCAATGTATAATGTAAGCCAGTAAATTAAATAATTATATTAGGTCAGATAAATAATTAAATATTAGTAACAGCTTAGATAAATAATCTGTTAAGCAATACACTTTAAGGAAAACTAAAGTTCAAATATACAACAATAAAACAGATATAGTAAATTTATGCAACCCTTAAATAAATGATACAACAATTCTCACATAACAGTGGTCATTATACCGAATGTAATCCTTATATGGTTCACACAATACTCTTAAAACTGTCTTCCTCAATGTTATTAATAAATGTCAATCACTCCGGGCCTAACTAGAATTTCTTTGCTAGATTCACTCGTATTTTTAGTAATCTACTCTGCTCTAATACATTTTACAACATTTATTAGAGCAGTGTGAACCCCTCCCTCTGGTTATGCCTGACCTGAATAATTCTACGATCAGCCATATTTGAGTGTTAGCTAATATACGTTAGATATTGCTGATCGTATCCAATTGAGCTAATTAATCTCCGCCTTTCCCATACTTTGTCTATTTACTGTGATTGATTGATTTTGGCACGTTTCCGTTGGACCGGTGAAATGACTTCTGCCGTCGTTCAACAAAAATTCATTTATGCTTCTATGCCAAAATTCTGACTTAATCTTTATGTGAGTATCCCGTATGATTGTTTACACTTTAACTAATGTTTTTCATGTGAATGATTGTCTAAAGTTTTATCTCAAATAACATTATTTATTCATCTCTATTGTCTAATCTAATAAAGATTTCTCAATGCTTAACCTTCCTTGAGTAGAATTGACTACTTTCAATCCTTTATTATATAAAACTATATACAGAAATACTTATTTTATACGATGACCAATTCTACCTTTACAATATGACTATTATATGTAGCTTCCCTATTAGTAGTGACAGACCTATGCTGCTAACGGAGAGTCCTAGCGAATTGTCACTTCAGAATATAATTACCTTCGGAAATATAAATTCGGTGGAACCAGGTCAGTTTATCGAGAAACCGCACTTTGGAACCGTTCTTATTATTCCATCGGTCTTCAATTGATTTGTTGAGGGTAGGGGCAGCTACGACTACGTGAGTAGCCCAGGTGTTCGTGTTTTTGTGGGCAGCATTAATGATGAATTAAAGCAATATTAAAGATTTTACAAAATATAGTCTATTGGTCTTCTTAGACAAAATAAACAAAGAAAGATATAAAAATACACAATTAAATGTCAATGAAATAATAAATGTCAAATTAAATCAATACCGCATTAATGGCGGTCAGCAAATAAACGCTACTAGAATCGCTAAATTTGGATAGAATTTATATAAATAGTGTAAATAGTGCTAAATTTGGATAGAATTTGTATGAGTAGATCATATAGAGCCAGATCAGTTAAGTTGGTAAAGCTAGAATAAAGACGTTTTTAGCTAAACATCGTTTCCTTGCACATTTACTGTGAATTTTTATTAGAATATTTTTATTAACTTCTTGTTTATCCCTTCTCTTTGCTGGCTCGGATCCTGCATAAAGAAGAGTAAAGTAGGAAAACAAAGTTCTCTTTTTACTGTCTAGGACAGGGAGATGCAGTTTGTAAACCGCGTCTCGTGACCACATGTGGCTCTTTAGGCGAGCGTTTGTGGCTCTTTAAATTACATTAGCCTCATCAAAGACCAGCCTGTTAAAAAAATGTATATTATTATTTGAAACCCAAAAAATTGAAACCTAAATTTTTTTCGTTTTAGAATTAGCTATTTTAAAATAGTATACGTTGCTATTTACCTTAGTTTAAACATACATACATATTTAAATTAAAAAAACTGATAAATATAAAAACTGTTTTAAAAACATATATTGTTTTTCGTATTTAGTTATTTTCTAACGGCTTCTGCAAAGTTTTTAGCTCCGTGCCTAAAAGCTTATTGCATATCTTTGGCATGTTTCACGAATGACAAATATAGTAAAGATTGCTTTAGCGAAACTTTTATCCGAAACTTTTATCCACTATAAAAATAAAGCAGAAATTGTAAAAAAAAAATAATGAGACGTCTGCAAAAGCGGTGTAAGCCAAAACTCTGAGAATATTTTTAAGTCTAACTTGATATGTTCACATTAAACTGAATTCTGCAATATGAAATGATGCGATAGATGAATCATGTGACATAAACGACACTGCGTAAGTATCATTAAAGAAGCACTTCTAGAACTGTTGTCCCTCATGGCATAGTTGATAGAGTAGATTGGAGTAAACAAAGAAGCAGTTTCAATCCTGAAAAGAAAAATTAACCCTGAAATCCTCGCATTCTTCTACTTAATTCATCAAGAAGTACTTTATGCCAAGACATTTCCTGAAGAAATGATTGAAATAATGAATTTTGTAATCAAAATGATTAACAATCTTATTAAAGAACTGTTTGAAGAAACAGATAGTTAATGCTCAGACTTACTTCTTCACAATAAGGTACGGTTTTCCTGGTGCATCGTGTTTAAGCCTAGAATCGCTACTATTCTATCATAAACAAAACAATATTTAAGCGGTGTAAGTAAAGTAGTACAAATTTATGGGGATATTAATTACGAAACAATAATAATTTGGAAAGCGTAACACTACTGGAAAGCAGGTACAAACAGTTAATAACGCAACGGGGAGGAGGGTGCAAATCTAAATATACGATATGAATAATGGAGAAGGTAGGAATCCTAGGAGTCTACTATAAGCTGTCGTAACACTACGGCTATATGTAGATGCTACAGTTGCTGAGTACCTAAGACCAATCGCGGTTATGCGGACATTATTCCTGTACACTTAGTGACGCCGGAGGTGGTAGGACAAACAACGCTGTTCAAAAATATATGCGATAAATAGAACAGTGATTGATATATGAAATTGCTTAACAAATGCGTTACTTTTTCGGCGATTATCGCTTCTGCCTGCTGTTTCGGCATGACAATGCTCTGCTGGCTGCTGCTACGACTCTTCTTTGAGTTCTCAGAATTGGAACTAAATTATTCTTATTAATTAAAATCTCGGTCTTTATAAGCCGTAGACTTCGATTGAAGTTCTACTCTGTGTGTCAGCATACGTTCCACTATTACACATAATCCTCTTCTAGCTGCGGTACTTACGCATTACTACGTTGAAGCAATCAACTAGGTAGCAGATAGCGACGAATGAGTCAACGCATAATATTCTCATTCCGTACTGTATTCGCAGATAGCTGCGGACCGAGCAGGCTGCATATATCGTACTCCGCTATGACCGTTGCGTAGCACATGTTTACGTATTATAACAATGCGAAAACCCCTACTTTTACTTACCTACATATTATATACGTAAAGCTTACAAGCATATTAATCACAAGTAATATGTGTAACACACACAACATAGCAATCGACAGTGGATCTCTGCAATAAAATATATTATAAGCAAGCAATGCGTTGAAGTAAGCGCGCTCGTATCTCAATAGAATTCTACGTTCAAACTTAATAGTTTCTTATTCCAGTATAGATTTCGCAGAATTTATTTATTTAAACTATTTTAGCTAACGTGGTTTGTTACATAGGTTGCAATTTAAGTCAAAAACTAGAACGATGTCGAGAGAAACTATTAAGACTAGCGACTAAGTGACAGAGACCAACTTAGGTTAGACTCATACACTATAGTCATATAAGGAAATGGTTAGCGCTAAGGTAAAAGGAGAAGCCTAGCTGTTAGATATACATGTAGTCAATCAAGCATTACATAGCATATCTAATTACGCGAAATGTAGGCTGCTGGTTGTTGATTGTAAATCAAGAATTGACTAAATCTAATACTTATATCCGGGGTTACGTGCCTCGCAGTACCGTGCACGCAACGGATATGCAAGATTATTACAGTGCATATATCGGGATATACAAACTGTGTAGTATACTTTATATTCTTTTTATAAGTACTACAGAATCAGATTGAAATTTGTATTACGTTTACCAAGTATGTATACTTTTGTAACGTGAGAGACTTCCACTTGCGACGCTGCTAATGGGGAGTCCTAGTGACTTGTCACATTATGGCGACACTAATTATCTTACAGAATAAAAACAGCCTTCGGAAATATGTTCCTCGGGCGCCAGATTTGTTTATCGTGAGACCACACACTAGAACTGATGTAGTGGTCCCTCCGATCCTCAGTGGCTTACTGAGGGCAAATGATTCTGTCAGTCTGGTGAATAAACCCCAGATTCTCATTCTTGCTGGGCAGTTGTAATAAAGTTATCCACTAATGAGTAAAACAGCATTAATCTTTTAACAAAACCGTCTATTGTCCTTCATCGGCACTAGAAACAGAGAAAGAAATATATATATTCAATTAAATGTCAATATATATAAATGTTAAATCAAAATTAATAACGCAATAATGGTGGTTAAATAAAAAACAATATAGCCAGGAGGCTTACATAAAACAGTACAAGTGCATCATTTTAATTATTTTCCGTGCATGCAAAGCAATACGAAAGTGCGGTGATAAAATAATCAAACGGCGAAAATATGGAAAGCGTTACAAGCAATCAGTATTACAACGGGAGGACGGGAGTAAACTCAAACGTACGTAAACGGGAGGACCGCGGTAAATCTACGTACACAATTTGAAAAACTGGAAATGTAGTCCTAGTGGTCTATAGCAGACACGTAACATTGTATTGCCCCGAAAATATGCGCACTTGTATTGCGAAATTGTTTTGCGCACTAGCCTTACGTTTGTTGAGAGACTGCAACTGACTGTATTGCGCGCTAGCCAGAAGTATACACTATAGTAGAGTATGAAAAGAAATTGATAGTCCTACTATGATACGTAACATAGTATTGCTCACTGATGTCATGTTGTGAAGTTACTACAACTGACTGCATTGCGCACTAGCCAGAAACATGCACTCAACTGCGGTAAGAAAAGAAGAGGAAAGTCCTACTATGACACGTAACACCTTATTGCGCACTAATGTTATGTCGAGTGACAAAACTAATTGAATTGCGAACTAGCTGGCTTAGCCAGCTAGTACTTTGCCAGAGCTGATTATACACTGCTATGGCTTCTGGCTGCTTTCTCGAACTCTCGAAAGCAGGAAGTAATTTTATATGCTTAAAATTTCGCTATTTATAGAAATGAGTCGTACACAATTTTTACTCTGCGGTATCAGTGTCCGTGTGTTTAGCCACACGACATTTCGTTCCATGCCCCGGGTCTCCATTCAATTCAGTATAACAACGGTGGTTTGGGCACTACCATATAATATGTGTGTAGCAGCGAGCCATCGCAGTGTATGCCTATTTCTATTCCGCTATTCCCCCTTTCAAATATATTCAGCATAAACAATTAACAACTATATGTCATACAACTGCGAAACGCACGAACACACATGTATACTACAAATATACGTACCTATTGCGCTGTGTATAAACAATTCACCTATGCAAATAGATCGACACCTCTATCTCTTTCTAACCCACGCGGAATTATACGTTGACAAAAAGCAGGTGTTAGTGGCATAGAGCTATGTTTTTAAACCAAAATTATGTAAGAAAATATATTTTTAAATGGCAGCAATTAGAAATACCTGTTTACTTATTTTCAATCTTCATAAATACGGATCGATTAATAATAATTAACTGTATTTTTTTCACATATAATAATTTCTAGTTATGAATTACGTTAATAAAAGCAAATGATCTAACTTGATCTAATAGAGTTACCAAATTTTTTGTTCATTGAATTTAATGTAGTGATTTCTTTTATTTTTACAAGTAACGAGTATCGTTACAATTTCTAAGTATGTTGAAACATGAGCTTGTAGAAACATTATTTCCACGTATTTATTTACAATAAGCAATTCTTTTAAAATAATTAAATGTTTTTTTTGTTTTAGGTAACAATAAAATGTTTCTCTTCTCACGAAGTACGCATGAAAGTAAGTTTAATAAAATATAATTTCAAGATAAAAAAGATTTAAAAACTCAAACTTGGAGTAATTTCTTGCCAAAATCGTACACTTACGATATTATGCATGATATCGGTCATTGGTATATCAGCCTTTATTAAAAACTGAATTGGTTAATAATTGTCTGAGTTTATTGAAACATCTTGACAAGTAAATTCTTGACTTTAAGTATGCTGGTTGATTATTACCTGAACACCTGTCCTTAGTTTCTAGTAGTACCGAAGAAATTGTATATTTATGACATATCAATGCAGCCATTTTGAGCAGCATTATACTTTAGGTTTGTTTCTATTAAAAAAAAGAAAAATCAACAATCAACTGCGCTTCCCAGATGAAAAAACTGGTTTTATTAGTGTTGTTCCCATAGTTTTGCTTTGAGAGTTTTCTAGCTTCCAACAAGTGTCCGGTACCTGCTATAAGATTTCCTTCTAACTTTCGTGCTCTAAGCAATCGCTAAATTGCCTTTACTCACATTTTCACTCACAAAGCAGCTCAGAGCTAGCGCGCTGCCTGCTCAACCCTATTTGCCATGCACTAAATTGCGCTCTCCAACGGAGCGACTGCCTCCCGTCGTTCCACTGACACTTCCGTCTTTTATTCATTACTTTCTGCCTACAAAGTGTAGGTGGTCTTCTAATTCTAGCGTCAAACAAGAATCGATAACGGCGATCATTTTATGTTATGTGTATTGTTTTAATTACGTGATCGATTATATGTTTAATTTATACTAAAATAACTGTCAGAATAATATTTTTCATTTGTTGTGACACGTGTCGGTTCGTACGAGCCATTATCAAATACTGACTGCTTTATAATATTTGTTGGTTATATTGTCACTTGTGCTTCATTCGGCGTTGCCATGTTGTGTAAAGAACATATAACCACCATTTCGTTAATCTCCATTTGGTTTTTTTTGTATTGTCTATTGCTTTCTTGTGTAGTAATTTGAGTCGTTTCTTAGGTTTTCATTTATCTTACTTTTATGTATTTCTATGTGTTCTTTTTATGTCCAAGGGTTTATCTCTTCTTTTTAATATGGTTGGTGTGTTTTCGATTGTTTCGTTTGAATGGTTGTTATTGATTAAATTATGTTTTATATTTCGCTAAATAGCTATTATGAATTAATTGTTCCAAGTTAAATTTATGTACTAATGCTGAAGTAAATTTAATTCGGCATTAGTAAATTTAAGTTATTTCTATTAATAAGTTGAAATAATTGTAACTTATAGAATTAATTTCATTGTAAGACAATAATACTTAGCCAACTGAAACACTTCCTAGAATTTACTATCTTGTTAGATTTTTTTGTAATATCACGGAATATATTTTTTCTGCATTTTTTTAAGAAAATTAGCACAATTACAAACTGAGTAATTTATTTTTATCAATAAAGGCATTACTTTCAAATATAAAATAATTTTTATACTCATCTTAATATTTAATTTGTTTTTATCTTATTTTTGCATTCAAAGGTATTATTTCTGCTTCGCTTCCGTCAGCATTTGCTTTTAAATGAACGTTTACTTCCGTTTTTCATGTTTTTGTTTTAATTCTCTCAGAACTGTTTATTCATTCACTAACACTGTGTGCTTCTTTCAGCTCGAAAACTAGATCTGTAATTTTACCTTAAGAAGCAATAACAATTATTGCTCAAAGGAAAACGTATATTTAAATAAGCAGCGTTTTTCTCATTAAAAACATTTCCGAATATTAATTTTCCAACGACATGGAATTGAAAAATATTGAAAACTTTGCAATAAGTTTAAAAGGTTTCAAGGGATTTTCTTTCCATTTTGTATGTGTTCTTATTTTTTCTACAGCAGCATATTTTATAGACTTTTGAATCAGCTATCTTTTAGAATTTACTCTAGATTAAAAGAACTCTAGATAAATAGAAGTTATTTATTTTATTACTATTAAGTTTCTATTTTTTAACGGATTGTTGCATGACAAGCGATATCCTTAGGTTTTTTTATTTCAACAATTATGTATCAAGTAAAATTAATTCCAAATACAATTAGGGGCTTCCATTTAAATCGACACTTTGGTTTCTTCAACAATAATGCTGAGTCACTATGTTCTGTCCTTTGCATTTTATAAGAAGATATAGTCAAAATAGTTTCTAGTACAGTAAAAACGTTCTCTGCAAAATGATAACAAGAAGTGCAGATTAAATTTTACACTGAGCAGGTTACAACTTCGTAAAATAACACATACTACATAAAAGATATAAAATACCATATATAAATATATAACATACCAGTTTCTTCATTGTTTTTGTACGTAACATATTCTAATACCTTTTATATACTTTTTTGTATACTTTTCCTTTGACACCTATTTCATACTTATAGTTGTACATGACAATGTATGTAGTTCAGAAATAAAGATATTATATTGTTATTATTATTATTAATTTTAACGGAAATTGTTTTATTTAGTGAAAGAGAAAATCAAATTTCTATACTTTTCCTCTTAAGCAAATAAATACCTCGCCGAACATTTAACATCGAGAAATGTTTAACTAAGGTTGTTATCGGATAAAAAATTCTATATAAATTAATATAATAAATTAATTTCATAACGTAATTCCAGTATCATATAAATAGCAAATAAACTATTGCGTTGTACACTCAAAAACATTTGCATCGAAGCTAGTTAGGGCAAATCAGAAGAAAGAGAACGAGACATAAAAAGAATGGTTACGAAAAACGGCATCGTACTC
>WYDF02094062.1:0-10812 GCA_009867245.2 Adranes taylori | reverse complement strand
TCTTACAATAATCCCACCCGGTGTATTAAATGAGGTTAAAGCAAACCACAATCTTAACAAATTTTTAACAGTTTAATCGGATGAAGTAAGCACAAAACGAGAATGATGAAAATGGTGATAATGAATTCTTATAAAACAAAATTTATATTATTATCTTACATAAGTTTACAACACTACGTAAACAAGATTTAATCTGGTTAAAATCCAGTTATCCCCCAAACCCTGTAGGAATTGAAGCAACCTTGAGAATAAAATTGGTAGTGAAACAAATGAACAATATAATAAGTGTCAAAGATAAACCAGTGAGTAACCTCCACGAGTATTATAACTGTGAAGATAAATGACAATGATAAAATATTTAACCCTTACACCCAGACAAATGGGTAAGTTAACTATGTCAAAATTACCATGTGAGCAGACTAACCAAACAATATAAAGCGACGTTAGCCTAAGTGGGTGATATAACCAACCCATCGTGCTTAAAGTAACTAGTAATATACCCAAACACAACATGAGTAAACAAACTGACGAGAAACGTAGCTACTGAAAATGGTAACTTGGGTTTACCCAAAATGTAAACCCAAGTTAGCCAAAGTGAGTAAAATAACTATTGCCAAACGAAGTTATCCAAAGTGATTAATATAACTATTTCTTATATCCACTCACACAAATGTCAACCGCTCCAGTACAAGATCCTAACTTTACAATGTAATTTATCAGTTTAATCAATTTAGAAATTTATAGACCAAAACAACAATTCATCAAAAATATCAAATATCAAAATCAATATAAAAATTTCTAGATCCTGTTACCAATTCAATGATCCCAATTTCCTTGTAGCTTGACAACTGTGACGTTCAATGTAACAAAGTGACTTGTGATTCAGCGGCTAGTTAAAATCCAAGTTGTCCCATGTCCCACATTAAATAAAAGTGACGATTTAATTTATCTTCCAAATTCAACGTATCCAACAGCACTTCTCCAAACGGGGAAATATTCAGTCAAAAAGTGCAGTTCAAAGATACAAAAAGTATAGCCCCAAAAAAAAAACCTATAACAATAAAGAAAAAGAGAATTTCCAATTACCTCGTGACCTCATTTATTCAAAAAGATACTTACCAACAAAATCAATAGGTAGTGTTCCTTCTTGTCCAATTGCTGCTCCACTGCTGTTAAAGTCCAGTAACAACTCGAAATTTATAAATTAGGCCTAGGCCAAACCACTATTCCAACATGTGCAACACCCACCAATCAATTGCATTCAAAACTATAACTCCAAGAAAAATCCAACTCCCAAATGTGATATGCATACGCCTGTGCCCCAGCAATCCGCAAAAACGAATTGGATTCACTTGAAATTTGGACTTAACAACATTATATTTCTAATCCTATCTACTGAAATTCTGAGCTATCAAAAATGGCTGCAGTTTGGTATAACCGCGAAGTCACAAGTGGAGACCAAACGTTTTACCATCTAGCATCTCAAATATTCCCTACCCACTGTGCATGCTCTACTCTTACTACACTTGCCTTCCAGAAAATAGATCCACCTTAATTGCCCAATATGTTTAAAAATTGGAAATCCTATCCAATATACTTGAAATCCAATATACTTGAAATCTGAAAAAGGCGGTGACGCACCTCCTTATTTAAAAAGAATACTGCCGCTATCAAACAGAAAATAACGCCATCTATTGGAAGACACCCTACTGTTATAACTCGAATTAAGGTAATTACTAGCAATTACTACATATTATAAGACATAATTAACTTGCAAGAATACAAAAAAAAGTTACTTACCCTCCCAAATGCGGAAAATACAAATTGAATAGATTTAAATAATCCAATAAAAATAAAACAGAGTACGACAATACCACCATCTATTGTAATAATATTGAATTGAGCAACTGTCAAAAATATAAACCAAACCCATGTCCACACGCTAAGAGGCGGCACGTGGAATGCATAATTATTCAATAGATGGAGTTTTGAAACATTTGGTTTAAATCGATTGAAAATATGGTTTTAAATCTATTTAAAGGCCATTTAAAATTTTGAACCTGAGGTCAGATTTGTCGCTTAGAAATAGTTTTCTAAATACGAGTATCATTGATTTAAAATGTTTTGTGATAGCTTTTAAACTATGAACTGAGTAGTTGTTTGTAAACATCACTTATGTGACGTCGTTTAACATTTTTTTAGTTTCACCAATTAGAGGAAATATATTATTCTTCATTACATATTTATATATGTTTATGAAATTAATTTAATTTTAATGTAATATAATTATTATTATATTATAATTATTATTACCTGATGCTTTAATAATGATCCGCCTGCTGTATAAAAACACATTTCCAAATTGATTGTTATAAGTCCGGAGAAAAACGATAAGATTTCAAATGTGGTGGCGCTTAAATTGATAGTATAGAATGAATATTGTAACGATAGAAATGACTACACAATTAAAACATTAAAGACTTCAATGTCTATAGATTAATAATTTAAAATTAAAACCAAAACTGTGCTTGAATAAATAAATCCCGTAAATTAATAACACCCTACTGTTTTAGGTGCAGCTGCAAGCCCTTTTCAGGTTTTCTGAAAATATATAAGCGGAGATGTAATCCGTTTCGTCTCCGTTTCAGTTTTCAAGTCTTAAATCTAAATACTTCAGGCCTGTTAAATCAAGATTTAACAGGGTTAGCACCATCCGACGAAAGAAGAGGAAAAGAAAAATGAAAAGAAAATATTCCACTCCTTTACATTAATTAAAATAATAGTTAGCTATTAAATGTTTACAGATATTTCGTTAATTAGAACCAAACATATATAGAGAAATAGTGTCAAGTATCTAGACCATTAGCATGTATATTCTTACATTAACGTGACCGTTGATATCAAATTTCAGTAACAATAATATTGAAAACATTATATTTTACAATTTACGATGTGTAATTATTTCAAGATCAAAAGGCATACGTATTCAATGAACTTTTTAGAAATAGAAATTTATCATACCCCAAATTGCTTAGAATTATCTTTTAAACTATAAACTATTTTTTATTTTTAATGTTTACGTGATATTTATAGTAAAATTTTTTCTTAACTGTCGAGTTTTTAAATTATATTTAAGTATTGTAGTAAATGTAGTTCTTGTGTCATCTAACAGCTATATTCTCTACGGACTTCATAACTTGGCAAAAAATAAGTCTCGCTCACATATTTTTATATATTAAATTTGGTAAAACAATTTAGAAAATTACCTCGTTTTACTTAATTTCAATAAGTTAATTCAAACTAATAACAAGTGCTATTAATTTATTCATTTATTTTAAAAAGTTTATTAACAATCATTATCTTGATTATTAATGATCTTTATCTACAAGCGGCTACAGGGTAGAGTCGTATCACTATACAATTAAAACGAATAGGCTTCCCATATCTGTTTAACTGCACTCTACTGAGTGAGGTCGCTCAATATTCGTTAGACTCTGCTCTCTCAATACTTATTAATATATCAAGTAAAGAACTTAACCATGGTCGTGTATTAATTTAATCGCTTGTAATTATAAAAGTAGAATCAGTTCAGTTTAATAGAAACATGTAAGTCAAATTTTATTCATTATTCAGACTAGAGAAATGATTGCTCTCAATCAGTAATAAATTAATAAATTTAGTATTCTATAAAGATAAATATGAAATTTACTAAAAGAATAGAATTAACAAGTTAAAGTTAGATTTGATGATTGCACAATCGATGTTTATTTAATGACGCAATCTTGAATAATAATTGTACTGTACTTATAATCATTTTATCTAAATGCTTAAGATAAGGCAGCCAGCATTGCTAATAACTTTTATATCTAACTAAACGTTTTATGCTTAGCAATGTTCTATCACAATCACAAGAATAGAGTTGTGATTTTATTTTAAACAATCTTTAAAATGTGATAAAACATTATTTATAGAAACTGAATTCAAATTGAGATATTTTAACAATAATTCGTTGTTTGATAATAGAATTTTGAAGCTGATTGATAGTTTTATTTCTTTATTAGTTTTTATATTTAATTGCTTAAATGGTTTATTTCCAAAAGGTCAAACTTGTTTCCATTAAGCCTTTAACAGTCTCAAATAGGCTCTAAAAATGGTTTATTATTAAATTAACAAACCTGATCTGTGCCGAATGATTGATTGTTCCAGTTCCTTAAAGCTCCGCCACCCTCCAGTTCCTTAAAGCTCCGCCACCCTTAAGCTCTAATAAAAAAAATTTATAGCTCTCCCGAGAAGATATTAATATTTTTTTGGTACCGAAAAGAATTGGGAATTTTCACAAACAATGGGGTTTTGTGAAGACTAGCCTAATTCCATATCGCACCAAAAATAAACGCGACAATATTTCTAAAGACAATCGACAAAACTATTGAACAAGTAATACATTTCCGGTACTTAGATGCAAAAATTCGTGCACGTGATCGCCAGCCCATCTTTCGTATTCCAGTATACTTGCCTACGGTGAAGACAGTTTCGCTCGGCCGCGGCCCACGGCCCACGACCGCTCTTGACTCAATTTTTCCCAGTATTTGGCTACGGCGCGGACAGCTCCGCTGTCCGATTTGCCATGGTCTGCGATTGCTTTCTGACTAATTTCTAAAATAGCAGTCTGGCGTGCAAGGCCGACGCTCTATATACTATAGTCTTATCAGTTGTCTAATCTGCGCATGAACTGATTTGATCTGATTTGTTTTGATTTGATCTGAATAGATCTGATTTGAACTGATTTGATTTGATCTGATTTGATCTGATTTGATCTGATTTGATCTGATTTGATCTGATTTGATCTGATTTGATCTGATTTGGTCTGATTTGATCTGATTTGATCTGATTTGATCTAATTTTATCTAATTTGATCTGATTTGAACTGATTTGATCTGAATTGATCTAAGGCACAAAAAGTGTAATCCAAAAAAAAAAACCTATAACAATTAATGCGTAATAATCGAGATAATGTAAAGAAAATTACCGACCGGCTCGTGACCTCATTTATTCAAAAAAGATACTTACCAACAAAGTTAAAAGATACTTAACAATTATGTTCTGAGTAAATAATTGTATTCAATGTAGATAATTTTCATTTAACAATAAACTAATAAATAATTGATCTTTATTTAAATGTTGCTTATCTTTATATGCAAGTAGAATTTCAAAATTATCGGTGGAGAATAAATCTTCATGCAAATCGAATAAAAGCCGTACTCTGTGTTCAGACATCAAATATTGATCTGACGCTGGCACAAACCTACAATCCAGCTAAATAGAGCTGGAGAGATGGAGAGTTGACGATCAAAACATGGCAAGTGACAATTACTATATTAGGTTTTAGATTGGTACCAGTTAGAGCTCCAAACTGGAATATCCACAAAGGAGGTGGGCCCTAAATAAAATGAATTCCGAGGGTCTGAGGAGGGACTTTAGAATTATTAACAATGACTAAACCGAAGGTACGGCAACAATATACCCACTAACTTAAGCCACGTATTACGCAATGTTGTGACCGCGATATCCCTCCTCAGGAAAGAGCGAGAAAAATGCAATCTAACGGGTGGACGCCGCAGATAGCTGAGCTATCCAGAGCAGCAATGCAGCCAGGCGCAGATATCTGCGCATATTAAAACGTCATAGAGCTGCATGCAACAGTGCAAAGGAAGCACGCAAAACCCTACTCTCTTCTATTAAGCAAAAAACCAGGACAGGTGCTGGAGAGAACTTCAGGCGACCATAGAGGAAGATCCATGGGGACTACCCTACAAGCTGCTAACTAAACGTCTTCACAAAAGGTGTGTTTCAGCCAAAATTATCGGCGAAATAGTAGGGAAGTTGTTTCCAGAAAGAAGTATCATTGGTGACAATTGGCCCATTCGACTTTTTGAAAATGGAGAACCTTTTAGTCTAAAACAATGGCAACAAGCAACCGCCAAAATAAAGGACGTCAAAGCACCTGGCCCTGATGGAATTCCGCATCGTGTGATTAAGCTGCTAATCCATCAGTGCTCCTGTTTGTATTCAACAGTATACTGCTAGCGGGAGCACGGAAAGAAGCAAACTTTGTATTGATTCCAAAGAGAAAAGGCACCGGCTCGTACAAAGCAATGTGCCTTTTAGGCGAACTAGTAAAGCTGCTGGAACGTTTAACATTGCAAAGGCTGCAGGAGCAGTTAAGAAAGTTGACGTCACACAACGTCACACAAAATAGATCTGTGCGGGTTGGTTTTATTGGATGTTAAAAATACATTCAATACTGCTGGGTAGAGCAGCACAAAGAGAACGTTCGAAGGAAGAAAAACACCACCGTATCTATGCGCAATTATTTAGCTACCTCCTTAGCTGTCAGTCTTTGGCCCAACTCTGTGCAACGTCATGTATGACGGTTTGCTTAGACTAGAGTACCCAAAAGAAATTAGGCTATTTGCTTTTGCTGACGACGTTGCTTTTGATGGCAACTTTTGATGGCAACTTCCAGGGCAGGGCACAAACTCTAAATTTAAATGCAGCAACTAAAATAATCGTGCGATAGTTGGTTTATGATCAATTCCAATAGCACTTCAGAAAACTAAGGCTGTATGGCTAACTGGAGGAAAAACAGAGTCTCAAACCAAAACATTCAGCAAAGAGATCAAGTATCTGGAAAAAGTGCTCGATAAATCACTGCAATTGGGAGTCCGTGTATTTTATGCGGCTGAGAAAGCGAGGAGTTACCACTAAAAATCTCCAGGTTCATGTCTCGCATATATGGGACTGGGACTGCTTAATGTAGACTTCTATATAGTGTAGTGAAGTCTGTTGCTCTGTATGCTGCGCAGGTATAAGCAACGCACTGGATTGCTTGGAGTTACCTGCGCCTACAGGACGGTATATTCTGACGCACTCTGTGTTATGGCGGCCGTTTCACCAATAAAATAGTTGGCTCTAGGGAGAGCAAATGCATATCAGCGGGGTATAAGCTCCAAAGAAGAACGTCGAGTGTCATTGGAAAAATGGTAAAGAGAATGAGAGAGCTCCTTCAAGGGCAGATAGACATATTGGGTGATACTTAATGTCCAATTGTGGTGTGAAACCAAATGCGGTAACCCCAGCTACTATCTCACGTCAATGCAAACAGCGCATGGTAGTTTTGGAGTATATCTCTTTCGCATTGGCCAAAGAGCATTCGATTCCTGTGAGTACTGCAGCATCAATTTGTTAGAGGTGTTAATTCGTCCAAATGCATAACACATAGCTAATACAATACATTATACCATATGTTTATACGGCGTATAATTCAAAATATAATATCTTAATATATGCAAACTTACATACAATCAATGTTGAAATAGAGAATTATAAGAATTAGTTGTCGGGAGCTCATACAACTAATTTTTATAATATCCTTTTCATCACAATTTGCGAATTTAACACCTACTTACTTAAGGAAGCTCTTTTCTTCCTTAAATGGAACAATCGTAGAAATTCCTGAGAAATTTCAGCAGTTACGAAAAAGTTTGCTTATTTAACGCCGGCTATACTATTAGATTCGAACTATATAGACTGTAATCTAAACTATGCATCTGCGGAAATTGACAAACAGGACTTCAAGCCAAGCTCTAAAGAGATCTACTACGGACTTTCATAGCAGCTACAGGTAAAATTAATTTATTAATTAATGAGGACCCACTTGGAGTATTACAATTTATTGTAAAATCCAATCTGAAAGATACTCTGCCTAGTATTATAATAATGCTCTTAATATTCTTCACAATTTTCATAAACGATTGCAGTTGTGAGAGAAGCTGTTAAAAATTGAAATTGATCAAAAATTATTTAATATCAACAATATGTACTTTAAGGCTAGCCAATCTGGCTATCTTGTCTATTGAGCAAGAATAAGTATCCTAAAGGTAAAAGTCTATTGAAATACCACCCAAAATCATGGCATGAATTCTGGACATCCACTTCTTGGTTAATTGATAGTTAAAGATTGTTGTATGACCCAACGTACGAATAAGAACAAGAAACTGTGTCGCCATTTCTTACTGTCTAACTGACAATACGTTTTACGTATTTTTAAATGTTGTCTATAAGATAACACGAATGTTCCTTTATCATACCCCATCAGTTTCTCTCAAACCGATTGTTACTATTGTTATGTGTATTTTTGTGTCAGGTTGTAATTGGTTTCAAGTTTTCATAGAATTTTCTTACAAATATCAAATCGAATTTAATTACCTAAGTGTAAAATAAATTCCGTTTGGAAAAATAGCTTACACATTAAATATACTATTTTATTTTTTGCAAATATTCTTTTAGAATGTTGAGAAGTTATAGAAACTAGTACTCCAAACCCGGCTATGGACACGAATGTACTTATAGAGAAATTACTTAATAAATTTAAATCGGATCATGCCTTTGTTCTATAAAATTGAAAACTTTTTGTGATTGTCGTATTTTTAAAGTTAAACCCCTAGATTATGTATACTTGCGATATCAATGCCTCTTATCTACCTTATTAGTTAATGTTTAATTACTCTAGCTATAGATATTTATACCATTGACGGTAACGTCAGATTCACGTTACCAATCTGACGTTACCAATCCATTAATCTGATATTTATACCATTGACGTTACCAAATAAAAATACATTGATGTACCTACTTTTCAAGACTAATAGCATAAAGCGAAAATGTTGTAATTGCAACTTCCAAAAAATACTGTAATAAGAATATTTCTCTGAATATGCTATTAACTTTTCTAATGAACCTGAAAATATATGTTAATATTAAGAAAATGTTAAAAGTCTATGGACAGTAAAATTGCATGCAGGAAAAGGTACTTTATTTAATGCTAAACAATTAACATTAGCGATAAACTGGTTAACCTATTTAACGTTCAATTAAATTGACACTCAGTTAGCTAATAGTTGAATCATTACATATAACAACAAAGTACATGTAACTCACGTATAAAAAAGTGCGTTGCTCAAAAACTCACTTGTAAAAAAGGTATTTTAAGTGTTCAGAGAATAACAAGTCAATAATGTCACTCGTAAATGAGAAACAGGAATATTGTTTCAAAGCGCACGATGTTGCTGTATATTTGGGGTATAAAGATACTAACCAAACAATTTGATTACACGTGCTGCCTGATTGGAAGTATGCATGAAACAAATTGAAACACCTCGCGCTACCATATTACTAAGATACTACTATTTTCAAATCTTTTCTGAAAACAATGCTATTTCAAGCCAACCCTGCACATAGTCGACGAAATTTTCTTCAAATCTGGGAAAAATCTAGGAAATACATTTAATATTTTTAAACTAATTCTTATATTTCCTGATTATCAAATGCAATTTTTCGAATAAAGCACCTAACTATTAAAAACTATTCTTACTGGTAGACAGTGAATACTACTTACAATCTTCATTATTAATTATCGTGCTAGTACGTTACTCTAATACTAGAGATGAGCTACAGGTGTTATTAAAAACGTGTTGAGCTTTGATTGTTAAAGTCCCTTTAAATTAGGATCACTGTTGAGATCACTGTTGAGACAACTTTGGCCATCTTTCGTCCGATGTTTCTCTCAGAGAAAACCCCAATTGAAAGTAGATGCGAGGAGAATTTTGATTGTTAAAATCCCTTGCTGTTCATTGGTTAGACAAAAACACTTCAATGGTTGATCTCATAAAGGTTATATTTCGTCCAAACGCATTATACACAGTTAATAGAATACATTATATCAAATGCATTACACAGCTAATAAATTAATACATAGCGTCTTAATATATGCAAACTGGAATACATTTGTAATTTATAAATGAAATTTTAAGAATTAGTTTAGAGAGGCATATAGCGTACTAGTAGAACACTGGACCAATAATTCAGTGTAGTGATACCTTGCACTTATAGTTGATATGAGAGGTTGTTGATAACGACTACCACTATGCCAGAAACACGTGTTCACCTTTCCTCAATTTTTAAACTAATTCTTATATTTCTTTATCAACAATATGCAATTTGTCTAATAAAGCATCTATCGATTTAATATTTTACTTTTTTGTGACGAACTTCCTGTCAGGTATATGCAAACATTTTTAGATACAGTGTCAACATAATCAGTGGCGGATTTATCAAATTACAAGTATTACAAATTTCATCCTAATTTTTTTTATTAGGAAAGATTAATTGGGAATATTTTGGTCCAGTAGGAGTTGCCATTTTAGGCGAGTCATTGCTCAGTCCATAAATTTCAGTATGTTTACTTTATCACTAGTGATTTCTGTGCCATTTGTGTATTCTTTATCAGGAGAAAAAAAGACTTTTATTTAATTCCATCCTAATTTTATTTATTATTCCTATACCCTTTCCCTCCTTACCCAAACTTACTCTCCAGTTTTCTCCCTTTTCTTGTTCCTCTTCACTCCAGTCAATCCCTCACATTCCTTTATCCAGTGTGTCCAGTTTTCTTCTTTCTTTCCACATATCCCATACATTCTTTCATGTTCTTTCCTCCAGTACTTGTTCCCATTTTCCTCATTGCCACATCTAAACCTAGCAATCATCCTTTTTTCTGGCATGCGCAATCCATAATCCACTTATACTTAGTATTGTATCTACTTTCATTGATTCTTCACTCTCTCTTTTCAGCATCCCTCATCCTCTCGGTGTACTCATTCTCAGCTCCGCTACTTCCAGTCAATTTCTTATACCATCTATCTGTCGACCATCCAATACTCTTATTCACATTTATTCTACCCTTAATCCATTCATTCT
>WYDF02094030.1:0-10813 GCA_009867245.2 Adranes taylori | reverse complement strand
AGGCTGAAGAGGATGATAAATCCTAAAGCCTCCTTTAAACAAACTCACCTACCTCCCAACAATATACAATCCCAACATGGAGTGGAGTCTAGTGTGTAAAAATCCCACAGTTGTTGGATGCACCGGGCATCCTTCTTCTTTTGAAGTTTCTCCACTTCCTACGTAAAACAAACAAAAAAGCCTGGTCCAGCAAGTTCTTCTAGTTCTCGGACAACTCGAGTGATATAAATTTGGCAGAATAGATAAATTTCGGAGAGCGCATTCCAAAAACGCGATGTGCAGCTTAAACTTGTAAACGTGTAATATTATTATTTGTGAAAAGTGTGACATCGGTCTATGAGACTATTGTTTCGCACCATACCACAATAAATTAAATTTAAATTTAAATATATTATAAATTTCTTTTTTTTTATTATTATTAAATTATATACATTTTCTAAATTTTTAGTGTGTTTTACTTGCAGCTAATGTTTCACTTGGTGTACGATTTCTATACATTACGCAGTAGACAAAATGACAGCGTGCTATTGTGACATGTCTTACTGCGCCCCTCAATTATAAAATAGTTTTTTTAGTAATTTTTTCACTTCATACTAATTCGTTATAAATAAAGCAGAAAAACATTATTTTTTGTTGAAAAATAGTTCTCGTCCTTGGAGGGTTAACCGGTTGTTTGTCTCCAATTACCATGTCTCCAAAATACAAAATATTTCTAAATAGTTTTAATTCTTTACGTAGTAAATAACTAGCAACGATAGAAAAAAGTATGCATTCTATCAAGTTATAAAAAGAATTCATCATAAATGGGGTAGACTGAAACGGAAACCTTACAAGTGTTGTTAAACAAAATTAATTGGTTCAACGTCAAAAACAAATACAAAGTAGATAGCATAAGTAGCGCAATATCTTTTAATCATAGCATGCGTATCCCTTTTTTGGACTGTTCCGATTGTGATTACCTTAACCAGTTGCTTATCACAAATTATGATAAAGACAGCTATAGTTTCGCACTTAAAATATAAAATATTTACGCGTAAAATGGCTACCCATTGTGTCCCTCGTTCTGAGCTCCTACGGGTCTAGTCCCAGAAGTATTCAACTTAATAAAGACACAAAAGGTTTGAGCAAACATATTTTATTTCACTGCATAGGTTGTTGACATTTTCATTGTTGGTAAATCATTTACCATCGAAGAAGTAGAATCAAATGAAAGTTCAAATGAAAGTATTCTTATCACACAACGATGACCAATTTTTTTCATGTTTTAAATTCACTCACATCGTACACCAAACAATTACTACACAACGTAGCCTCGTCAAACATCAAACTTAAGCCTTATAGGGTTGGTATTTTCTAGCACAGTCATGCGTTTCAAACAACAACCGCAGTCTATAAGTCAGGTCAGATACTTCCGGGACTATCCCTGTAAGGGACAATGTGTCATAATCGTTGAATTAAATTTTTTTCAATTAAAATTGGTGACTTATGTATTTGCTAAATTAGTTACAGTCCCTAAATCAACATATATATTCCAAATTAAAACTAATAATCAGCGAAAACTAATCAAATAGAAAACAAACAATTTTCCAACAATAAACCAGCAAAGACCAAAGAATCAATTTTCAGCTTTAACCTGTGGCACTAATGAATTTGTTACAAATGAAGATGCAACTGGTTTCTGGACATGTCAGATGAGTAGTTGCGTTGGCTGTATGCAAATAGATAAATGCGCTTGTGCATGCAAGAAATCATATATTCGTATAGGTGGAGATGATCCAAATCCTTGGAGATGCATTTTGAAAACGGAATGCCCACGTAAGTAACAAAATAGCTAAAATTATATTCATATAACAATTTATTATAATACTGAAAATTTCCTAAAAAATATTTTATTTAGAACTAAGTAAAGCGTCTTATTGTTTCAGCTTGCACAACTAATTGCTGTTAGAGGAATCGACAGATATAGTTAATATTTTTTTTATAAAAGTCTAAATGTGGACCGGTTCATGTATCCGTGCTACACATCGTCAGAGGCCTTTAATTATTTACGAAAATTATGGAAATATAAGAAAAAATCTTTTAATTTTGTTTAAATTTTAAATAAAGTAACATAATACAAACTTAGTACTCTTTAAGTATATAACTTAAATCTATTTTAGGTTTTGTTTAAATTTTAACGAAGGTAACATAATTATCACCGTAATTTTTTAAGATATTGACTTTTATAACTAAGGTGCCCAGCCATCATGGATTGGATGTGACACTCCCGTTTTTGGAACAGATGTCCCGGTGTATTGAAAGGCACAGTTTGTGTAGCGGTTACATTTTTCAATTAAATACGTTCCCCCCTCCCGTAAGCAAATATAGAGATCGGGAGATTCGTGAGTTGGCGAATTCATGCGTAGGCAATTTCAAAACTTCAAGGCAATCTAATGTGAGTCAAGAGCAGACATAGGCCACGCCTAAGCGTACAGTGGATCTGTTAGCAAATATGGGAACCGGGATATTTGTGGGTAGGTGATTTATAGCGTAGACTAGTTTCAATAAAGGAAGCTTATACGGCTGTAAATGATTTAACACATTAAATGCCAAATAGTACAATAAAACTCCAAAGAAGTCTGTATGTTTTGCATTCAATTGGTGGTCAGTTTTTAATCATTATGTTTTATTTTCTCCACATACGAAAATTTTTAAAATGTCATTCTCATATGAATGACAAGCCTCCTAAGAAAAAATATATATATATATTTATGCGCCAAGGCCACGTCATTCACTTAAGTAAGCGCTGTATTGTATTAATATCATTTTTATTGTTCTGAGAAAACTTTCGAGTGATCTGGTGAACTCTGTACTCCCCGAATATGTCGAAACGTCGAATGTAAACACAAGTGGAATAGTAAAAAACTACCAGATGAGATAGAACTAAGCAGTGATTCCGATGATTTTATACGCGATCCGGTATGGGACCGTTCTCATCAAACACTGAAGACAAATTAGCTATGGACGATGCTAACATTTCAAATGATCTGCAAGAAATGACCGTGGATGAAACAGCCGTAGATTCCGTGGATTCTCTTTTATTTTAGCGGCGTGGTCTAGTATCCACCATAAGAAGCAAGAAGAAAGAATTTAGAAGAAAGAAAATAACATGAAGGTAGCTCCCACTGCTGGTGGTCGTAGGGCTTTCTCACTCGTGCAGTTTGTTCTAGAGTACTAGGGCCAAAACGGCGAGTGAGCATAGGAAAAATCTCGTCCCTGAGTTTTTTCTCTCTAATCGCATTTTTTTTAAATTTATCTAATTTTTTTATACGCATAATTCCATTTCTCAGTCATAAACTGAAATAAATTTAAAAAACCAAAGCTAAGAATTTGCTGCTGGACATCAATGTCCAACGGCACCAACGGTGCGCCCACAGGGGCACGGAACCCCCACCCCCCAACACTACCACCAAAAAAACTTCGCCCCCTTGAGCAGTCAAAAACTCCAGACCCGGAAATTGGTCACACAAGAGACACTTAGAGCTTACACAAGCTCTCAACTTCTTACCTCCAAGCCGCTTACAAGGCGACCCCCGCAGGCCTGGAAAGGCAACTAAAACTCAAAGGTCTAAAAACCCACCAACTACGTCTACAGATTCCTACCATGCAGACAACACGCGAAACAAGGTGCAAACGGACCAACCACCACAAGGAAAAACAACCACTATTCTTTCCCCAAACCACAGACCCTCCAGACCAGCCTTATCCTTCTCCCTTCTACTCCTCTACAATGCAGTTTTCCCCAGAACCCACTAAATAATCCTCTTACAAATATGTCGTAAGAAACCTCCTAGAGACCCACTCCTCACATAAATCGTTCTTCCTGCTCTCCCAGCTAACCCTCTTTAAGAACATGGTGAAGAGCATTAAAGAAAACGCCAACAAGACGGCGCTCATCTTGACCTTAGAGCCCCTTTCTTTCATCCCTCCAAAAAACCTTCCAACAGTTTACAGGCCATCATGTGCTAACCTTCCGGTCCGTTTGCAACCGCGTTTCCGAAACGCGCAGCCACCCAAAAAAGCCACCAACAACTCTTACTCCTTTGTTGTCAAGGGAGTAATCAAGGACATTTCACTCCAAAAGGTGGAAGAGGCCCTCGAATACACTGGCTCCCAGGATCTCAAAGTGTTTCGAGTCATTTCTCGTCAAACCAACAAAGCACTAAATTTGATCCGTGTGATCACAAGCGACCGTACTAGATATACCTCTCTTTTACGCAGAGGTTTGTATCTATACGGACGCTTCTACCCTGCGGAGCCATCCCACAACCCAACAGTAAGCGCCAAGCAATGCACCAAGTGCTTTACCATAGGCCACTCGGTAAACGAGTGCCAAAACAAGCTGATCTGCCCAAAATGTGGCCAGCAACACCACTCTCGCGCATGCGAGTAAACCCATCCGAAATGCCACAACTGCGGCGACAGGCATGAGACATGGCTCAGAAAGTGTCCCAAAAAATAAGAGATTCCCAAAAAACGCGAGGAGATTGCACCCGCCCAGTTTATCGACCCTCCAATTCCCACCACCCCTGAGCAAAGGACCGAGGACGATCCGGCGCTCAACTTCTCGTCCACGCAAACGATCTTATCCTTGTCCTAATCTTAACCCTCCTTCCTAAATGTACTTCTCGACAAACGATCCCTAATAGAGGAAGCCATCGGGCAAGTCTCCCGAAATCTCCTGCGTAGGGAAATGTATCCTTTTCGAACAACACGGTTTCTATCCTGATTATTCCAATTCAATGGAGCTCACCATAAGAACTGTGAATGCCCATGGAGTACAGCATAAAATCTATCCAATTAAATATCTCCTTTTATCCGACAAAGTGCATATTATCTCTATTAGAGAAACCAAAATTCAACGCGACAATAAAATTTCAGATTTTCAGAAATCTGCTGTAGGGGAACTGGAAGTCAGAATAGCAAAAAATGTGTGTGATGAACTAAGTTCAGAACTTCCTGAAGAATTCCTTGTAGCAAAACTTAATAAGGGAGAGATAATATCACGGGAGGATACGAATGGCATCGTCATTCGAAAATGAAAAGAAACAAGGGATGTTTGATTATTTTCCACAAAACATGCTCCTTTCAATGGTATCAATGATACACAGGAACCATGTACAAGTTACGAAGTAGAATCCGCAGTAGCTACTAGAAAACATAAATCTAAGAAGGCTATAGAAAAGCCACTGGGTATCCTGGCGCATAACAAAGAAAAGACTAGTCTAGACCTCTCTGATCAAATGGATTCCTATGCTACAATGATAAGAAAAGGTGCCAAGTGGTATCAGAATCTTTTATTAGGAACAGTAGTTGTTAATGGCTGGGTGTTATACAAACACGCTATTAATAATAAGGTTTAAATATGAAAATTTCGTGAAGATTAGGCTGCAAATTTGCTGAATCAACCAGAAGGATCAGCCCTTGAAAAGCAGAAAGTGTCTGCAAATAGCTTTCATCACTTGACTGATAGAGATGGAAAGAACGAAAATATAGCAGTTGGTATGAAAGTCTACCACGAGGTAGCAAGAAAACGGCATATAATGGTATATAGTTACTGTGAAAAATGTCCCGGACAATCACAGACTTGTTTAGAATGTTTTAATGGGAAGCAACTACTTTGTATACATTTGTTATTACACTTAATCAGACAATAAACGTTAATTTCATTATTATTGTCTAAAATGCTTAGTTTTACATTTTTACTCAATCCAGATATACCTAAGCTTTACACATAGGCCACGCTTTCTGATTCCTATTTAAATTATATTGCATCGCGGTTTATGGATAAATGACAGGGGCTAACACATATCGTTGTCTGTCATTCAAATATGAATGGCGCGTCACAATCTGAAATCATACTGTCATTCATATATGATTTGATTGACAATCAATGTGTTAAAGAATCAACTTACTGCACGTGGAGAAAAGACATTCATCGATTCTAAATTATCGGATTTGATCGATCATCTTTTTGAGTACCCTATATAAGATTTAAAGACATTCTATCAGACGGTTGATGAATTCTTTGGCACTTTTTTAAATTATGTAGAAGAGCTGTTTCCAATTAGGAATATAATCCATATTTCAATGATTAAAAGTCATATAATTCGTATAATACACAAACTTTACAACTACCTTCAATGTAGGGTTCAGTAACTGTACACTTAGAAAGGACTTGTCTCCGACTACATTTTGTATTATAAAAACTCTGAGTTCTATGTAAATCGTTAGAAGGGACAGAACTAATTCCGAATTAATAATGAACTGAATTAATATGTTCCGCGAACATGAAACTATTACTGATATTTCAGAATTTTCTGAACCGCGAACAAGTCTGTACATATTCCACATGTTTATTCAAGCGCACATTGAGCTGTCATTGCATAGCACATCACATGAACAAACCACTGTGTCGCACAGTCGTACTCGCATATTGAGAACTAGTTTGGTCCAAACAAGTGGACGAAAGCACATTACTTTAATGCAATGTGTTCCTTGGTAGAATATCTTGATTTGAGCTCAGAGTCAGATGCGGACGCCGAGCTAGAAATTTTGCTGTTTTATAAAAAATTGAGGAAGGTAAAAAAGATCTGGAGAAGTGAGTATATCGAAAAAGGAATACTTACGGGGCATTGGGGGTTCTAACAAAAGAATTATATCCAGAACGATTTACCACTATTTCAGTCTGAATCGAGAGAAATTTGAAGAAGTTCATAACATGACTCTACCTCTTACTTACTCTGAGGAATGCAACGCTCAAACACTTAGTGGAACTGAAGAAAAATTGGCAGTATTTTTAAGGTAAGTTTATATTTTAAAACATATCAAACTCAAAAATAGAACATGTGAAACTTATAAATTAAAAACACACAGAACAAGGAAATTAAATAGACAACTCATTAATGCAGGTGATGAGATTGAGGGTTGCAAATTGTACTCCGTTGTCCTTTCGGACGAGTTGGAAGGAGCACGCATTGAACAGGAGACATGGTTGGACAACTTGACCAATGATTACTCATCGGCTGATGATTGTACCCTAGAGTACTGATGCCTTGAGAAATATACTGTTGTGGGGAAAATGTTGGTTAAGAAATGTTGAGCAGATCTGTCTCCTCTTGTTATGCAGTGAGAAATACATTCCTTCTCACAATATGCTGAGATGATGGTGGCATTTTTCTTGTAAGCTTATAGATTGATATGAAGAAAAAATGTAGTTCGTCCGAAGGAACCATTCTCTCAATCGTTTTGTTTCACTCTCCATCCCGTTGTTTTGGGCTCTGTTCACAACAGTCTTTTGTATCAAGTTGTCAATATCACTTTTTTTCACTTTCATTTTAGATTTTTTTTAGTATTTGAGATTCAGCAGGCTTGTTTGCGGATGAATCATGTAAGTTATCCTCTTCCATGTTTACAGTACTGAGTTGTGCCAATTTTTCAATTCCCTCAGCAATCTGGTCAACAGAATGTAGGGTTTCAGATTCTGCTAGCTCATATTGTATTGGTTGTGATTGGTCGTCCTCATTCGTCGCATTCATTACCCTGTACCGCAAGAAAAATTACGTTTGCGATTGAAACTTCCATGGTTTGATTTCTGCTGCAGATGCACTTTTTAGCATACGCTTTTGTCGTTGTAGAGCATATCTTTAGTCATTCCACAATTTGGACCATGCAGCATTGACCACTTCACCTGTAAATGAATTACCTGGCAAACAAAACATTTATTATTTTAAAAGAAAAATTGAGTGTTTTGTTTTATTTATTTATTTTTCATTTTACTTATTTATTTCGTTTCAGGTGTCTGGCCTCTGGTGATAGCTATAAAAGCATTGGATACGCTTACACGATGTGAGATAGAAAACAGTGGCGAAAATCGTCAATGAAGTTTCAGTTGCAATATGGAAAACTATGCAACCAGATTTACCATAATCTACAAGAGAAATGTGGATGTCGATTGTCTCCGTGATTTTGGTTTACAATGCAATTTTCCGTACTGCGTGGGAGCAATAGACGGAAATCATATTCTTATTAAAACCCTAAATAAATCAGGGTCCTCCTACTTCAATTATAAACGCGATTTCTCCATTGTCTTAATGGCAACTGTTCATGCAAACTACAAACTCACTTTTATTGATGCAGGAAGTTGTGAGTTAGAAAGAAACATGGTTAGGGGAGCACTTTATCTTCCTTCTTCTGCTGAGCTACCCTCCTTCGAACAACCATTGCCATATGTATTTGTAGGGGATGAGGCATTCCCATTGATGGTGAACTTAATTAAACTTTACCCCAAGAAGTTCTGTCACGGGAAACTATGAACATAAGGTGTTCAATTATATCTTTCACGAGCAAGGCAAATTGTTGATTGCTTATTTGAAACCTTCCTTTCAGAATTCAGAGTATTTCAAAGCCATTTCTAAATTAAGGTTTCCAGCGTTGTCAATGTCGTCGAAGCAGCTTGCGTTTTGCACAACTATTTATGCAGAAATAATGCCGTGTACGGTGATAAAGAAAAAAAATGGGTTGAATGAAAATTTATCAACAGGACAGACTGTTCAGATTTCAAGGAATCGACCAAGGAGTGTGCAAGCAGCTTTTTCAGTTAGAGACAAAACTTATAACTTAATAAATGATTTATTGAATATTGGGGGCAAATATTGCAATTAAATAACGCTATGAAATAACGCACAAGCTGAATTATTTTATCCTCACGCTCCATATTGATTTAAATAATTGATACTTATTACAAAAATAATAATAAACAAAAATGATTGATAATACGTAATATCAACAAAAAAAAAACAAACTGCGTCCTGCGCAACACAGTTCTTGTGCCATCTCCACAAGTGCACGCAGCCGATACGCGGAACAGTACTGTGCTGCGTCTCAATACGTGCACCTCTACTTGAGAACGAGGTGCACAAAACTTGCCTTGCCTAAGTTGCGTCGCCTGCGTTCCAATGGGCGCCCGAGCTTACTGATCCTGAACTGCTTCGGAATTGTAACCGCTAACTACACTATTTACTGATCCTATGCCATATAAATTACGAGTGTGTCGTATATGTAATGATGATCTACGTCTAGAAAATTAATTATTTTCCAACATTAACCAATAAACATAATCCATTTTCAGCTTTAACTTGTGGTCCAAACGAATTTGTTACAAATGAACCCCCAACTGCTTGCTGGTCGTGTCAGTATGCTAGCTGCGTTTTTTGTGCTCCAATAAATGATTGCGTTTGCGCATGCAAGGAATCATATATTCGTATAGGTGGAGATGATCCAAATCCTAGGAGATGTATTTTGCAAACAGAATGTCCACGTAAGTGTAACAAAGTATCAAATAAAAAAATGAATTTTATAGTACTTAAAATACGACTTACTATTTTTTAATATAACGAAAATTCATTTGAATTTAACTAAAGCATTTTGTTATTGTTTCAGCTTGCATGACCAATTGCTGTTTCAATATAAATAATTAACATGTTGAAGTAAATATTTTGGAATTATTTCAAGCCAAACCTATACTACCTTTCGAAATTTCAGCCAAACTTCTTTTTTCTCATCCCATTCCAAACCCTCACATCTTTTACCCGGTGCTCCCATCTTTCGTCTTTTTTTCACTATTTAATTAGAATTAAAGTTATATCTTATATTAAATATTGAATATTTGACTTGTTTTATTGTATCAGAATAGTTAGATTGTTTTGTTGCATTTATATTGTATAGTTGCATTGTTTTATTGTATATGTGTTTTTCCAATAAAGGTTTCCTATATACAATGTAATAGTTCTTCTTAACTTATAGAAAAGTTTATTCTTAATAAGTAATCACTTTGACGTTTCCATTACGCATTGAGCCTAAAAAATGAGGAAAGTCACTGCACTACTTGGTTGCGTGGATAGAATTGCGTTTTATGATGTTCATAAAAAGAATCTTTGCATATATTCTTGTATAGAATATTAATGATGTGCAGAGTTTAAAAGTTTTGGAATTGACGGGCCTGTATCGTCCAATTGAACCCTGTACTTAAGTTGTAAAATAAAATGATATTTATATTGTGTTGAATTTGTGAGTAGGACCCTTTCCTAGATAAAGGCAAGCTGCATCTACAAATAAAGAATAGGCTAGCTGCTGTTTTAACTACTGCCTCTATAAAACAGTTTCTAAAGACCTCCGAATATATTTTAAAGTATACGTGCACAGATTCTATAAGTAAATCTCCTAGAAAAGGACGTGCTCATTGGCAAATATACGTCTATTAATGTGTTAATAAGAATGTAAATAGATATATTGACGCCGGGTTTTTGAGGTTGTGTTTATTAATATTAGCGCGAAATTTAAAATACGTGCCAGTAACGTAGATTTCTCCGCCTATGCGTAACAATAATATTTTTCGTTCAGCGGAAGATGGCGCCTGTTGTTTAGATAATATTATGTATGTTTAATAAATTTGTAGACACCAATTTGTAGACACCATATGTGCGCGTATTTCGTCAGTGATAGAGTAGTTCAAAGCGCTGCATATGAGGTTACGTAAGTAGATAGTAATACACGCGCAACAAACATCTAGCTGCACGTGCTTGTACGCATTTCTTCATATATTATCGCAAGAGCGACGTAACTGGGAAAGGTGTAATACTGATCAAAGATTTTTTTTCAGGTTAAGTATATTGATAAATAATATAAACATACGTTGTCGTTCATGTCCAAGCACGTGTTGTTATCAATCAAATGTTGTTACGACGTTTCGATATATAATAGCTTACATGTTCAA
>WYDF02094019.1:0-10813 GCA_009867245.2 Adranes taylori | reverse complement strand
CTATCTATCTATCTATCTATCTATCTATCTATCTATCTAGCTATCTATCTATCTATCTATCTCTCCGCTGTATCTATATACGGTATTTCGAAATTCAGTCAACGAAGATTGGAACAGATAAATTGCCGTGAGATCGCGAACCGGTTTGTGGCATTTGCGAATTATCGCCTGAAATTGATTAAGAACTGTGCAAAGATGGCATCCCCGGCGAAAAACGAAGTAGTTTTGCTGGACAGATGATTATCAGTATGCTTTTACAAAGTTACAGGAAGCATTGTCGTCAACACCAATATTCGATTATCCAGGTTTTATAATCTAATTAATAATAAACGAGGCAAATAAGTTTATACTCATTACAGATGCTGCAGAGTATATTCTCTTTTTATTTACAGTTCTGTCGAATAGCAATGGGAAACCAGTTTGCTCAGTCGAAAATTACTTTGAAATGAAACGAACGATTGTACCATTGAAAAAGCACGTTTCGCCATTTGTTAAGGTGTATGAAAAGTACACCCATATCTTTATCGTCAAAAATTTCATATTAAATTTACTATACAGGAATTTCGTTTAAATTTATAAAACAAATCTAAAAATACAAGTGCGTACTCAAAGAAACTTGCATGTAGAAAAAACATAGTACGTACGAGTATATAATATTTAAAATGAAAACTTAAATCGTACACTAGTAAATTATGACTAAAGTGCGTACACAACTTTTACTTCAAATAGAATAGCATGTAGAAAAAACATAGTATGTACTTGTTTCCATTTCCCAAACAGATAAGTTAACGGTGATCACAAGCCGTTAATTTATCTTTTTGTAAAATGCAAGCAAGTGCGTACAATGCTTTTCCTACATGCTATTCTATTTGAAGTAAAATTTACGCTCTTGAGATCGCTCTTGAATTCTTCGATTGGTTTCATAAATACTCCTTGTTGTAGACGATTTAAAGTTTCATTTTTAATATTAAAAACAAGTACGTACTATGCTTTTTTTACATGCTATTTTGTTTGAATTAAAAGTTGAGTACGCACTTGTATTTTTCGTTTGTTTTATAAATTTAAATGTTCAGTTGAAATACATGTACAAACATCTAATATTATGTAATAAAATGTATGTCAATAAACTTTGAAACCTTTAACAATAACTGTTATTATAACTGGTTTAATTTTAGATGAATACAATTTCGTATATGATGAGCTCTGAAAATGTGGTAGTGGTATATTAAGGTCGGTATGGAGGTGCTAAAGGAGTATCTATAAAGAACACCAGTATTCCTTCGGGAGTACAATCTGGAAGGCCAGTTCTCGGTTTCATATAGAAAAATAGATAATAAATCATTTTCTAATATGAATCTGAGAAATGCCGAAGAGGGTTTTAAATCACCAAAACTGCTCGTGCCTTTTAACCAAGTCAAAAGAAGCGTCCAGCGAAAAATTTGTGGTCTAAAATGAATTTAACAAAATCGTTAAAGTGGATAATAATGTTAAGAACGATTATTATCCAAGCAAATGTGTTTCCAAGCAAATGCGATTCGAATGAGTGGAATATAATATTGCAGGTCACATTTACGTGCAAAACAAAAATTGTTCATACTATATGTAAAATTTAGTTTACTGTTGCAAGCTGAACAATTTACCAAATTCAATGTGTATATTTTCTATTGCGTGCGTGTCTATTACTAATTACGACAGACATTGTTTTGTATATGCCAAATTAAAAACAGATGTTTTAGAAATCTGTAAACTTTTTAAATGTGTTTAACTTGAAATTTTTAAATCCTTTCGCATTAACTGTGCCTTTATACTTTTCAAATCAAACACATTATTTAGTTTTAATTCTGTATATATTATTGATTTCTGTTAATAAAATTGATGTTGTTCTTCGATAGTCATTTCGCCACAACGGTGTTATTATCATTACAAGATCCCCTAAGTTGGATAACCGGAAATGCTACGTCGTATTGAATTTTAAATGACAATTGTCAATTAACTGTCACATGTTTTTGACAACCGGAAATGATCTGTTAATGACGCCATCTAGATTTTTCGTTTAGAAAATCCATCTTGATGTTTAGGATATGGTCCGGGAGGGTGTTTAGAATCTGTCATCTCTTACTACTTCTTATAACTCCGAATGTTATAACCGTTCTGTCAATTACGTGTTTAGGATAAGGTCAGCATAGGAAAAATCTTCTAATTTTTTAAATCTCGTTTATTATATTCAATCTTTTTTTCCATTTATCGTCGGTATATTGCCTAGAGAGGCCCTGTCATTAAAACTGAGTGGAATGGACTTAATGCTGTTGTTCGACGCAATATAATTGCTTACAGGGAAGAGTGTTGGGTTGAAGCCACATCAAAACTCGATTACCGCAATGGTAACCAATTCTAGCAAAAAGTCCATCAACTTACGTGTCAAAAGACTATTCCAAAATCCCACCTAACAAATCCCATCAAACATATTTCGCAATGTCAGTCTTTCGTATTTATTATTGATTTTATTATTAGTTTTATTTAAATTAATTAATTATTTTTAATATTTTTAAGTTTTTTTTACTTTTTAATGGGTGATAAATTAAATGAAATCAAATTCTCTCATTTTATTTGTGTCTTATATTTTTTATTTATTATTTTACTCTCGTCAATTAATATTCTGTTATCATTTCAGATGAGAGGAAATTAAAAAATTTATATTTATTGATATACTATAAACACATTGTAAGTTGAAACGCCTATGGTTTACAACTATGGGTTTATGACTTTCAGTGCTATCAATACGTAAAAAACCAATAATAATATCATTTGATAAAAATACCTTAAACAATTGAACACAACTATTGAGAAATGAACGACAAAAGTGTTTCAGTACCATATGTTATATTAACACACAAATTTAAAATTGTAAATATATTTATTTTTTAAATTCTCATTTTATTTTTGATACTTTTTAAAACAAAATATATGTGACCTTGATTCTATAAATAATGTAATTAATTTATATTTAATTTCCAACTTTTAGTTTTATAATTGTAATATGAGATATATTATATAAAATATTATAATCTTTTTTTAGCACGTGCCATACCCGAAATCAGTATTCTTCATAGTCAGTAATGAGTTCTGCGAAAGATTTTGCTACTATGGCATGCGAAGTAAGTAGTAGAGTAGAGTATTATTTTATTGTTTTAGTAATGTTAAACGTATGCTTAAATTTTCTAAATTTTGTTTTATATAAATATTTCAAATACGGCTCTGAAAATTTAAATGCTGCTGTTTATTATTTGTTTGTTTTTTAATTATCTACATTTTTCCCTATTCAAACGTTTCTCTATATTTTCTATTTTAAGAGATAGCTATTAGTTATTAGAAAGTACACACCCTGTATATTATATTTCAGCAATCCTCAGTATTTATCTCGTCAATGCATTGCACTATACTGAATCGACTGCCAAGATCATCTATCATTCATTCTCAATGTTGGTGTATTTCTTTCCAATATTTGGTGCCATGTTGGCTGACAGTTGGTTGGGCAAATTCAAAACGATTTTTTATGTATCAATGATATACGCCTGCGGTAGTATTATAATTTCATTGGGAGCAACGCCAGATCTCAATGTTCCTCATACGGAGTTATCAATTTTGGGTTTGGTTTTAATTGCAATTGGGACAGGTATGTTAAAGCAAATTATACTAATCGGATCATACATTCCTAAATGCATTTCATATACTTAAGTACACTGTAAGAGGGTGGTACTTATTATATACTATATGAATATTTTAATTTTTTTGTCTATCTCTAAAATGGTTTCAATTAAGAAAATAAATAATTTCAGAATGAGCAGACGCGCTCCTGTTCTATTGTCAAATTTATTTTTCTGACATAGGATTCTGTGAGCCCTAACTGGATAAATAAATTCTACTTCCAGTTAAAACCCAACCAATCCAACTAGAATCAAAGAAAATAATTAGGCTAGGTGTAATCAGAATTAATAAATTATTATTTTGGTGTTTTAGAATATACATACACAAATACACTTTACAATTAAACAAAACAATAATTATTAGAACCCTTGCTTGGGTAAAGCCAAAGAATCAAGGTTTTAAACACTCCATTGTTCACAATAAAATAATTTATTACATGCGCTGTCATAAATAAAGGCGATTTGTAAATTTGGATAAATATTCAAACAAATCTGATTGAAGCTTATTTTTATTACATAAATGTTAATTGTGATGCAACATAGCTGTCCTCCCAGACAGTGCCGCTTTACGCATGGGCACACAGGGCACTGGCCAGGGGCCTCGTTTCTTAGGGGGGACACAAACATGTTATGCCTTTAACATTTAATTTGTATGGGGCCTCAAATATAAAAAATGTCCAGGGTCACATATATCGTATAGACGGCATTGCTCCCAGGTAAAAATAAATAAAAATAACGTTCGAGTAACATTTAATTTACAAGGAGAATCTGATAGGAATAAATACAGCATATGTTGACTAACCACATAGTAAAATAAAGTGAGGTTTTGGTTTATTAAACTTTCCTAAAGATTTATACGCCACAAATACATTTTATTATTAAGCAACAAGTAAATATAAAACTCGTGATCAACATCTACACAAAAATTAACTTTTTGTTAGCTTATTTTAAAATCAAGTGTTCAGTTCCTTTAACCAAAATATATAATAAAAAATAGTTACTCACATTTGTACTCCAGACAAAAATTTTAAAGAAAATCAAATCTCGTACTTTAAACTAAAATTCTGAACAATTAACATCCGTTAAAAACTAACAAACTTCTAAGCAATAAAAAGCAATAATGAGACTACCCTCTATGTTTGTTTTTCCTAATATGTTATCGGTTCACGTTGTCGTCCCCTCGCGAGCGAAAACTTCATGAAAACGTTTATTTCATCTTATTTTTACTCATTAAAGGTCTATCACACAAAATATTTTTTCAATTATCTTTAAAATTCTTTCGCGTAAAAAACTACTTCTATTTTCTCTTTGCAACCAATTTTTTTTCGTCGCGGCAAGCTTCCTCCCCCTGGCCGCCTCCAAGTCGCAAAGCGTGTGCTACATTATTCTGCGTGTGTCTAATAAATCGCGTTTTCCCTTAGATTATCTGTTTGAAATGATTAAAGATCGTTAAATTAGAATCTGAAATGTCTCAAACATTTGCGATTCATTAGAGTCTCAAACATTAGAATCTCATTAGAGCTTCAAACAATCGAATCCAAAATGGATCAAGATTTTAAACAATCTATTCTTCACAATAAATTAACGTATTACATAAACTATCATAAATAATTCGGTGAATAACAAAACATATATTGATTAAAGTTTATTTTTGTTACATAAACGTTAATTCTGATGCAACATACATTTCCTCCCATGTAAAAATAAACAAAAATAACTTCTTAGTAACATTTAATTTACAAAGAGAATCTGAGAGGAATAAATACAGCATATGTTGACTAACCACATTGTAAAATATAGTGCGGTTTTGGTTTGTTAAACTTTTATAAAGAAATATTAATACTCGTGATCAATATCTACACAAGCATTAATTGCACCTATTTTGAAAGGAAATATTAGTCAGATTGAAAGCAATTATTTACTCAGAAAAAATCAAAAGGATTTAAGGTGTTCAGTTGGTTTATCCAATATAAATAATAAAAACCATTTACTCACGGTTGTACTCCAGACATTTATTTTTCGTCGTGCTAAGTTTCCTCCCCGGGGCCGCCTCCAAGTTGCAAAGCGTGTGCTACATTATTCTGCGTGTGTCTAATACATCGCGTTTCCCCTTAGATTATCTGTTTGAAATGATTACAGATCATTACATTAGAATCTCAAATTTTTCAAACATTTGAGATTCATTAGAGTCTGAAACATTAGAATCTCATTAGAGCTTCAAACAATCGAATCCAAAATGGATCAAGATTTTAAACACTATTCTTCACAATAGAAGAATTTATTACATATACTATCATAAATAAAGGTGGTTTGTGAATTTTGGTACATAATCAAACAAATACTGATTAAAGTTTATTTTTATTACATAAATGTTAATTCTGATGCAACATACTTTTTCTCCCAAGTAAAACTAAACAAAAATAACGTCCAAGTAACATTTAATTTACAAATGGAATCTGAGAGGAATAAATACAGCATATGTTGACTAACCACATAGTAAATATAGTGCGGTTTTGATTCGTTAAACTTTCATAAAGAAATATAAAAACTCGTGATCAATATCTACACAAGCACTAATTATTTGTTAGCTTATTTCGAAATAAAAAGTAGTTAGATTGTAATCAATTATTTATTCAGAATGAAATCAAACAAACTTAAGGTGTTCAGTTCCTTTAACCAAAATATATTATAAAAAAATGTTTATTCATATTTGTACTCCAGACATAATGCTTTCAGAAAACCGCGTACTTTAAACTCTACAATTCAGAAGAATTAACAGCCATTAAAAGCTAGCAAACCTCTAGACAATCAACAGCAATAATGAGACTACCCTCTATGTTTATTTTTCCTAATATGTTATCAGTTGACGGTGTCGTCTTCTCGCGGGCGTAAACTTAATGAAAAACTTTATTTCATATTATTTTTACTTTTACTCATAGGTATATCACATAAAAGATTTTTTCAATTATCTCTCTACAACATTCTTTCGCGTAAAAAACTACTATTTTCCCTTTGCTATCAATTTCTTTTTCGTCGCGGTAAGTTTGCTCCCCGGGGCCGCCTCCAAGTTGCAAAGCGTGTGCTACATTATTCTGCGCGTGTCTAATTAATCGCGTTTTCCCTTAGATTATCTATTTGAAACGTTTAAAGATCGTTACATTAGAAACTCAAATGTCTCAAACATTTGAGATTCATTAGAGTATGATACATTAGAATCTCATTAGAGTCTCAAACATGTGAGATTCATTAGAGTATGATACATTAGAATCTCATTAGAGTCTCAAACATTAGAATCTCAAATGAATCAAGGTTTTAAACCCTCTATTCTTCAAATAAAATAATTTATTACATAAATAGAAGGAAACTCAGAGAGCTGGGACACGAACTTCCACATGAACGCGAACGTCTTACGAAATATCTAACCCATGTTTTTGTTCGCGAACGCGAACATCGCGACATATCTTTACCATGTTATTGTGTACGAACACGAACATCTTGCGACATCTCACGATATATCTAATCTATGGGTTGCACACTAAAGCGAATGCTCGCCAACGAACACTATGTGTGCTGTTGGTTTCCTAAATTTGGCAGATTCCTGCAGTTTTACAGATTTTTTCTGTATATTGTTAATTCAGCGCAAGATGGCGTTATGTAATTGTTTTCGGTAGTAATATAATGGTGCATCAATAAATAATGTATACACGTCGTAGTTGTTCATTCATTTTGATAAATAATATGTACATACAGATGGTGGCCGTTGATAAATAAATAATTTTTTAAAGCTAGTATGCATTGAATTTGACAGCTATCATTTGAAAAACCAATATGGCGGTTGTTAATGTTGACAGTTTAGCGGGAAATTAAATTTTATTTATTTCGAATTGTATCTATATAACTACTCATCCGATGTTAGTCAAATAAAGATTTACTTACAATATAGGACAAACAATAAAAACCAACAATAATATGGAAATTAAAGATACAACTGGCAGAATAGGCCTATACTTCTTGATGCTAATCTATGTTCCAATTTTTAATAACTTCGTCAAAGAGTAGAATAGGTCCTCAGATAATTAATTTTTCAGTTAAATTTATGTTATATATTTTTAATAAATAACAATATGTATTTATATTTTAGGGGGTATAAAACCATGTGTAAGCGCATTTGGAGGTGATCAATTCAAACTACCCCAACAAGAAAGTCAACTGGATAAATTCTTCTCATTGTTTTATTTTGCAATCAACGCTGGCAGTTTGATATCAACGTTTTTAACACCTTTATTAAGAGAGAGGCCATGTTTGGGTAGTGACGAATGTTTCACAATGGCTTTTGGTGTTCCTGGTGTTCTTATGATCGTATCCATCAGTAAGTAATTTCTATACATTATATTTTACAGATTATATTTGTTATATTAATTTCATCATTTTAGTTATATTTGGTCTTGGTAAACCTCTATATAAAATTCGAGAACCTGCAGGAAATATGGTTATTAAAGTTGGTAATTGTATTGGTGTAAGTAATCGATCATATAACTAATGTATAATTAAGTAAAATCTAATAATATAAAATTATTATAAAATTACTGCATATAAAATTACTTATGTGTGTGTAACACACAAGCCTAACTAATAAATCTAACTTGAGTATAACATAGGCAATTTTCAAATCACATATAAATTCGGGGATGTATAGCTCATTGCTTGTAATGCAATGATGTGCGGGGCCATACCATAACTCAATAACGAATTTGATATTTTCAATGTAAAAAAAAAATGTTATATAAACAGTGAATAACCAAAGTTTATATAGGAAATAGACTTATTACTGCAAAGCATTGTCAGTGTTTAATATGCATGAACTAATAGCAGTATTTAAAACTGACATTAAATAACCATAGTCACTAATCCACGAAATATCCAAACGAAAATGAATCAGCCCAATGCCCACTATGCAGTCCACTGCTGCTACACCCAATAAAATTAAATTCCCCTTTAAATTATTTTTAAACGTTATCTCAATTGTCTCAATTTTATAACCTGCTCATATTGTTTTCTTTTTCAGCATGCTATAAGTTCAAAATCAAAATCTGCTGTAAAAAAAGAACATTGGTTAGATTATGCTGAAGATAAATATGGAAAAGACTTGGTATCAGATATTAAAGCTCTGCTTAAAGTTCTTCTATTGTATATACCATTACCTATCTTTTGGGCCCTTTTCGAACAGCAAGGTACCGGTTGGACGTTTCAAGCGAAGAGAATGGATGGAGATATAGGCTTCTATACAATTCTTCCGGATCAAATGCAAGTTGTTAATCCTCTACTGATTCTTTTATTTATACCTTTATTCCAATATATTTTTTATCCGATTTTAAATAAAATGAGATTATTGAGAACACCACTACAGCGTTTAGTTGCCGGCGGGACATTGGCAGCTGTTGCCTTTGCCGTATCAGCTGTAATCTCACTAGCGATTGAAGCAGAACAGCCCGTTTTGCCAGAATCTGGAAATGCGCAATTACGACTTTATAATAATCTCGACTGTGATACTATTCTAACCGTGAATTGGAATAATGGATCTATAGAGGATATTGATCTTAAGAAGTTTACTTATATATCATACGAAATGAAAGTAAAGCGCACGCAAAAGTTCACATACGAAACCAATAATGTACAATGTGTTGCTAATGGCGAAATTGAAGTTCAGGAAGAGAAAACAAATGGATATTACTTTAAGGAGAAAGGGAGCCCAATAACGTATTTTAACGATTCAATTACAAAAGATGAGAAGGGGTGGGCAAAACTAAGGTAAGTTATTGCAAAACTAAGGTTAATTGCTATGCGTTTCATTATTTAGACCAATTGTATTCTCAGCCTTGCAAATCGGTAGACGCTTCTCATGGAAAAACTCAAAATAAAAAATCGTAGGAGTAACTCTTTTTTCCCATACTGGAAGTAAACGTTTGATTATATATTGTACTAACCAAAAGTAGATCTATTTACATTTCAGCTTTTAATTATGTAAATGTAATACCTACATTTGACGGAACTTTTAATAAATTAGATTTCTAGATAGCAACAATGAAAATAATCCAAGAAAGCAATGGGTCTTTAGGATTATAGTTAGCAAATTAATTGGTAGGGCTCAAAGTTTAATAGGCTCAAGCGAGGAAGCCACGAATTAGATAAAAATAAAAAAAATGTCAGTACTTTACAAATCAAAGAGACGAAGATTGCTGAGTTAGAGACTTAATGCTTGTAAACAGGACCCGAAAGAAAGTCCAAACAAAACATTTGCATACAAGACGTCGTTCTTATACCTTATAACTGGTCTAATAATAATTCAATAAATTAATAGTAGTTTAGGATAACAACCGATTAGCTTAAAAACGTACAGTTGTAACCATGCGGTAAAGGGCATGTGTTTAGTGATCTATCTGTTTGATAACCTCAATGTAGTAAGCATTACGTGTCTTTAAATATTTATTAAAATGTCATTTTAAGCTCTTTCGATCTTATTTGAAACATTTTTTTCTAAAATCACAATGTAACATAAATAGAGGATATTCTTTGTTTTGCTAAATTTCTTGTACCGAAAGTACTCTTAATATTAAAGCGATTAAGTAAATGCTAAAAACATCCACAATTATAGATCGGAATAGTTTGATCTTGCGAAAAAGACCTCAATTTTGTTAATATCACCAATTGAATCTATTGATCCAACAATTTTATTTAACTTTTAGTATATATTTATACCTTGTGATAGTCCTTGTGATAATACCTAACATTAGAAGTTCAACTTAAATGGTTTCAAAAATATGGCCCCTAATAAGAATTTTTTATTCGCTACCGTGGCAATCGCAATAGCTAAATCGTAAGAGATACGAAAAATCAACGTTTTTTATATGTTGCATAAAACAGAGGTTGTTCAATTTAGTGAGCTGGTTAATCAACTTTAGACAACAACATTTATTAGATTCCATGAACACCGTCTTATAGATCTCATAAGACGTAAAATATGTTTTCTATAAGTTTTCTTCCACTTGCTACTATTCAGGAATTATGCATATATATATATATATATATATATATATATATATATATATATA
>WYDF02094008.1:0-10814 GCA_009867245.2 Adranes taylori | reverse complement strand
AGGCCTACATCCAGCAGTGGATATTCAATGGCTGAATAAGAAGAAGAAGAAGAAGAAGAAGAAGAAGAAGAAGAAGATGTATGTAAGTTTGTTCCGCATAGGCTCTTAGATCCATTTCCACCAAACTTGGGCCACATATCACATATAGCCTGTAAAAAACACTGTGCGGGTAAGAAAATCCAAGCACCCTTAGGGAGTATGAAGAGGGTGAAATGTAAAAGGACAGATTTCAATAAAACTACGAACACATACGACTTATAGCCCGAAAAAAGAAACTGGGAGTAAGAAACGCCATTCACCCTTAGGGTAAAGTGTAAAAATAATGAAAGACCGCTTTCAACCAAACTTGGGACACATATGGCTTATAGAATATTGTGAAAACTAAATACCCGGCCGAAGCCGGGTAAACGGCTAGTAATACATAAAATTTGCTTGTGGGCCTCGGTTTATATAAATGCGGTATAGTGATGATAAAAAATTATTTTGTTATTTTAAAAAAATAATAAAAAATAGTTGACCTGAGATACAGGTGAATGAATACCTGTGTAGAACATACCAGAACGCTGTATTAATTTATGAATATTTATCACAAATTATTATCAATCAAATATTACTCCGGGCCTGATAGGCATCCTAGGGTTTTTAAGCATTACAAACATTTCAGCTGTCTACAAGAGCATGAGACACTGGATTACTTGCATGCTTAGTTGCCCGTGCCCTCAAAGAGTCCACTAAAGATCGCGAAACGAAAAACAGTTCCGAAAACAGTGTATCACGTTAAACTGACCTGGTGCCCAAGATTCATATTTCCGAAGATATTTATACAGTAATATTGCTGACATAATTAAAGTCGCCAACCGAGCACGAGAATTTCTCACATACTTTAGCGCCCGAGCAGGGACTTGTATCCTGCACATAATTATGTTACATAATTATGTTAATACAAATGAGAGACCCAAGTAACCATGTTACAATACAATACGAGAAAGTTTTCATAATTAAAGTCACCAACCGAGCACGATAATTTGACACATATTTTAGAGCTCGACCAGGGAGTTGTATCCTGGACATAATTATGTTACATAATTATGTATAATACAAATGAGAGATCCAAGTAACCATGTTACAATACAATTCGAAAAAGTTTTCATTGTGTTTACTTAATTGTAAAGAAGATGTAGGAAGATGCAGGAAAGAACATTCTTCAAGCTTCATTTTATTTCATTGTTCATAAAAATCAAATTTAAGCCAATTAAGTGTATTAATATTTCTAATCATAAATTAATTCTTGGTTTAAGAATTTTATAAAAATTGCACAAACGTTTTCATTTAATACATTCCGTAAGCTCTATTTATTATTACTCCTTTAAGACCAATTTCTTTTTCTATATCATTTTAATAAAATATCCCAAGCAGTGTATTGTATAACTATTTGAATTGGGGATTGTAAGAAACTTCTACAATTTACGTTTGCATCAAATAATAAATTTGTAGATATTTAAAAATTGTACATCCTATATATTTACCACCTTAGCCAAAACATCTTGCAATACGATACGCCAACGAAAGTACTAATGACTTGCGGAAAGAAGGGTGCGCTAATAGCCCGAAGGGTTGCGAAAGACTCGTCCATTCTAATAACCCCCGCACTTACGCCGTTTCATCTTACCCATCATTCAACGACGACTAACTGACGAAAACTGTTAAAGAGGTTTAAAGAGGGGTTCTTCCGAATCATGTTTCGTAGCTTTTACAACAGCGACTGCTTTTTTACTATGTACAGTAAGTAATAGCAAAAGTCGATAGGGATTTAGTTCAGCGTTAAAGCAGGAGCAACGATGGGCGCGTTATCCTTGAAAGAAACTTAAAACCTTTGAGGGGTTGAGGTCGGACTCACTGTATTGTGCTACCTTTCGTTCTTTCGATTTGCTCCTTTATTTTCGACTTTTTTATGCAGAAGAATGATGTCAAATCAATCGATGCTTTTAATGCCGTGGTTGAGGATTTAAAAAGGCTCTTGTGTAATCATGGAAAGGACAATACGTTTCTTTTTTAAGAGAGGCAACATTTCGTGTAATTAGAGTGGAGTTTTTATGTCACAAGTTCATATACAATCTGATGTACAAGTAGGTCCATTTCAAAAATGCTAATGTAAATGAACTAGTATTGTGTGAGATTTTACTGAACTTCAATTTTAAAACTAATAATTTATATAATTAGTTTAATCAATTAAATGGCGAAAAAAATATAAAACATCACTTTAGCGGCTACATGAAATATTTCAAATAATTCAAAACAAAAGTAATTTATTGTCATATCAACAAATGAAATATAAGTTTAAATGCATTTAAAATAATAGATTACTGTATCAAATCGTAGAGATTTATATAGCCGTCTTCAGGTGTCAACTGAAGCCGCAAAAACGAGTTATCACAGGTGTGCGCAATGTGTAGCCCAAAAAGAGGATTACGATCAATGCAAAAAACATTGGTAACAATAACAAAAAAAGAATTTATAAAGGTTGTGATAGACTCTTGTGCACCGCTGTTGAGTTTAACTATATCAAAAAAGGCGCTTTTCCGGTATTACTTGAATATAAATCTCCGGAAATATGAAACTCGGGCACCAGGTTAAGTTAACGTGAGACTACACTCCGGAATTATTCTTCGGTTCCACGGTGATCAGCGGACTCCTTGAGGGCACAGCCAGCTAATTACGTAAGTAATCCTGTGGCTCCTGCTCTCGCGGGCAGATGGCGGAAATACTGTTCACAGTTTACGCAATAAATCTTTTTATTATTATAGACAAGACAAATACAAAGAAAAATATATGTAATAACGTAATATCGCATTTATGGTAATCGTGAGGTGACAATGACAGCAATATTAGCAATACGGGAAGTATCTACATGCGGTTTATAATGCAATTAGGAAGCTGGAGTTTATCCGAATAAAAATGGTATAGAAGAGAGAAATGTTCAGGATACTCGGAACTAGTATAGGCTAATAACACTCAGGCTAACGTAGGTGTTACTGTTGTTGAGTGAATAAAATTGACCCCGGTCAGTTTTACTAACGTAGGTCGGACGTACTGCTGTTGGGGAATGTTGGCTGCTGGTTGTTTTGCTCCGATCGCAAATTAGGAACTGATTAAATCGAATAAGCAGACGGCTATTTATACCATTATTGGAGCAAGGAACGCAAGACGATTCGCACTTTTTGCAGTAGCGAGCGATGGAGGATGTACTCAAGTAACTGTGTTACAAACTTATTCACAACTCATACACAAATTTTCTCACAACTTTTATCTACTCTTATAAAAATAAAATTTTTATTTTATTCTGCTGATGGCAAACAGAAAGTGACTCTCACTTCAAGTTATTTCTTTCTTAGCGCAGGAGTAGCGGGTGTGTTATGTCTATTTTTGGGCGAACTTTAAAGCTAAATTACTAAGTCGTATAAAACCCGCAATCTGTCACATCTTAAAAATTTTGTCATTTTTTCGCTTTTTGCTTAGCTACTTCCCATATAAAGTCTGGTGCATCCTTTATAATTCCGGTGCAGTCTTTCCCTTTCTCCGTGCAAGGTCGAACACATATTTGCTCCATTCCAACCTGGGTCGTCTCCTTCCTTTTCCTCCCTCAGGTAGTGCCTCAACACTTGGTTGGGCTTCTTTTCCTCTTCCATTCTTATTAGATGTCCTGACAATACAAGTTCCTTCCTTTCAATTAAACCAATATATGTACCAATATATAATTTATCCTCGTATTACTGACCATATCTCTTCTTGCCGTTCTAACTATTTTAAGTAGGAACTTCATTTTCGTGGCAGCATGTCTAGTCTCTAATTTTTGTTGTAATGTCCAGTATTCAGATCCGTACATCAGATATACTGATTTGTATATTCTCATTTTTGTTTTCCTGCTAACTGCTCTCTTCACTATAATAGTATTATTGATATTGTAGTACAGATTATTAGCTTTATGGATCCTATGATTTATATCGGGTTCCACTTTCCCTTCTGCTATTATGATGGGCCTAAAAATTCAAACTGCTTAACTTGGTTAAAGATCATATTCTGGCATTCGATATTAAGGTCTTTTTGTTCCTTGCTGGTGAGGTGCATAACTCTACTATTACAAGTATTGAGTACCATCCTTCTGTTTTGGATTGCGAATCCCCATTCCGTTCGTACAAATATAAAAATCAAATATCCCCTTCTTTAATTAAGCAGGGAAGACAGGTTCTACTAGATCCTAAAGTTTTACCCAAAAATAGTGCTTTAAACTAGCTCTCTATTAATTGATTACATAAAGCTAATATGTAAAAGATTTACTTAGGCCTTACTTATCTGTCACATAAAAAACATGATCATTATATAAACATTTTAAAAGTTTCGAAGAACAAGAAAATATGTTATGGCCAATGCTGTATTTTTAATATTAAAATGTTTTTTTTTCCTTAATTCAGGATTATATAAATAGAACGTTCCATAATGCGGAAGCAGTTATTATTGTAGGTTCTATTTGTTTCTTTAAAACAATGCCGTCCCTAAGTTTAGAAGTTTTACCTCAACTCAAGTTTAGGAGAAATAAAAACTTTTATCTAAAAGTAATAAAAATTTGAATTTATACTTTTGAAACTTATTTTAAAGCTTGTGGAAAGCTTATTTATAAATTTGTCAAAAATATAAATTAATAAAGTTTCCTCCTACTGATAAAACCCACCAAATTTCAAAAGGGATCGTAGAAAATAAACAGTTAAATAAAAAACTTTATTTAGGTTATTATAAATTAAACAGTAACGTTGAAATCATACAGGGTCAACATAACTCAAAAAATAATAAAACACAACTCGATTTCTATTTATACTATTCATGAAAAGTTTAACACAAATTCAATAAAGTTTGACGGCTATTCGAAAATAAATGTAAAATCTACTCAGCAATATTTAGTTAGTACGTTAATGCATTAACTTTCTATAAAAATAGAAATTAGTTCGCAATGAATAAAATTAGTTTAGAGCTAAGATTTTGTATAAAAACTTAGTGACACTAATAAATTCAAACAAAAATTAATGTATGATATTTTTAAACTAGTCAAAAAAATTAATATAATGAAACATACACCGGTACAATAGCCATTCCACTTGACGTTAGATACTTTTAGGTTAATTTAAAAATTAACTTTCTACTGCTGCCATTAACAAAGTATCGCAATCACTGACTCCCAATTTTCCACTATATTCTTGTCGCATTGAAGCACCTCTTACTTTTTGATCGTACTGCTCCGACTAACTTCGTTTGGCTCGAATTGTTTTCAATGGAGCCTTCATCCTGTTTCCCGCTGGGCTACTACTTCACCCCTTTCTACATTAGTCCTCATCAACAGAATTCAGGTGTTAAGTACAGTCATTACTTTGTGACGAAAGTTAATATTCTACGGTTACATGATGTTTTTATTTATGCAAAGGTAATATAAAAATATGTTTACATAATGTTTTTATTTCGTAACGTTTTATTGTATTCCCATTTATAAAGAGAATATTTAGAACAAAAATTTCTAACTAATAATTCTGAAATAGTAAAACATTTCCTAGAAAGTACATAAGGTATCTATAGTAGAACTAACAGTAGTGAAAACTAATTTTTTATTACTTTACAATATGTACTTAAAGACTTAATAATTATATTAGTTCAGATGTTTATAAATAATATTATTAATACATTTTTTTATACAATAAATGTTTCGTGTTAATTTGGACTATTAAGAGCTAGATCTATTTACAATAGGAAGTGTTTTGAAAGAAAATAGGACAAAGTAAATCCAAAGCCAACAACGTCCAGGAAAATAAGTAGATGCATCTCCTGAAATTTACCTAGAACTAACATAACTGTCTAGTGTAAACTCCAAAACTCAATCTAAGCTGTATGTAGATTATGATACTTGCTTTTATGCTATGATATAAGAGAACTCTGTTCTCCAAGGATGTAGTTTTAAAACTGTTTTAATAGATTACTTTTATTTAAACTTATACTAACTTTTCATAGCGTAACTTCAAATAAAAATTATATGTTCTATAACACTAAAGTCACGTTGAAAGATTTCATAACGGTTGTAAATCTGTTTAGAAGAATCAAACATGGTTTTGGACTGACCTACTAAAACTATTTGCTTCCTGTAGAAATAAAGCACCAATAAGTATCAAATGGGATCAAACTCATATCACTATTCGACCAAATCAATACTGAAGATTCTAATGGCTGTATTTTGTAACTCTTGGCCCCCTCATTATACATTGGAGGCATTGAAATTAATATAATCATTTGTGTCCTTAAAAAGGTTAGCCCACTCGGTACTCGAGCCAGACTCTCTCTCTTTCCGGTCAGGTGTGTAGATCACTACACTAGCGGGGTATGCATTTCAAAGAATAAATAATTTTATATTTGTTTTAAGTTATGTATGATTATTCTACGATGTATACTTATAAATAAATATTTGCAGTTATCGGCATTACCGTCAACACATGCTTTTCGTGCCATCAGGTAGGTGTCACTACTTTTCTTGTTTTGATATTATTTGTGTATAAATTTTTGTTTTAATGTCTTTTTCAGGTGGCACCTATGATAAGTAGAATGGAAATTTGAGGATTGTATGGTCACTGGGTGTATTAATATAATGATTGTGATTAATATAATTATTTGTTTCTTTGAAAATATCATTTGTTTCTTTGCCGATAGACTCATGAAATATCCATTCTATTTATCATTTGAGCCAGCAAAAAAAGGCATGAAAACAGAAACTAAATATTCAAATAAAATCAAAAGAAGACTAGTAGTGACACTTACCTGATGACACAAAAAATATGTGTTCACGGTAATGTTGGTAGCTGCAAATACTAGTTTATAAGTACTTATTGTAGATTAATCTTAACTCCAGACTTATACACCTGTAAGCTGACATACCCGAAGTTTCTGTTCTTGTCCCCCTCTTGTATAGTATGTACTGTCACCATCTCCAAGCCTCTCCTTATACTCATTATGCACCTCTTAAGCGGAAACTGCAAGCCGCTATCTGCAGCTGTTATTGGATAATTTTGTAAAATGAACAAAATGGCGCATTACCCCCAATCCAAATAAAACCCAAGCTATCTTTATTCAGCATCTTAATCACGCTAGGAAAAAACTCAAAACCGCGCCCACATTTGATTTCGACCCTGAATTGCACCCATTTCATTGAAAGGCGAAATCTGCTACCTAGGTGTCATGTTCAATAGAAACTTTAATTGGTATTCTGAATGGAACAACACTCTTTCCAGAATACGCAAACGCACTAACATGATTTCCACACTCCAAGGACGATATAGAGGCTAATAACCTACAAAACTTATATTAGGCCACTGATAGACTACAGCGTTGTTCTGTACTCTACATTTTCAAATCCGCAGGCACACAGGCTCACAACCTGTAAACGAAGAATACTTCGGAAAATTTACATGTTGCACTTGCAATTTCCAAACTCACTTTTATATGAACACTGCTCTGCCGATCGTATCATAAATTATCTCAAAACTCACCATCCAAATATCCGACTCCTCGTGATGCAGAAAACAACCCAATAGCCCACGAAACTGTTCGTTCTGATTGGAAAGCTGGTCACCAACGAAGCAAACTGCCACGAAAACCCGTCCCTCACCTGCCAGCTCAAATAATCTAAACAATGCAGGAACCCCCTGAGGATCTTCTAAACATCCTTGAATCAACCTAGTGTCCGTAAGATGATTTCTTCGCCTATGTTATAAAAAAATAAAAGACATCAAAATCAAAAAATTACAAAAATAAAATAAAAATCGAAAAAACAAAAAAAAAACCAAAAAACACACTCCAAAAAACACAACGTCCTTATTTTCTAATTCAGATCAACAAACACTAACTTGCGCAGCTAAGCAACTGAACTAGAAATTACACAAGACCACCAGCAAAATCAGCTCACCCCTTTAACCAAACTCCCTCATCTGTTGGTTGAAATCCATGCCTCGCTATTGTAGTGATCTCAACACCTGATCGGAAATCCGGAGAGTCGGGTTCGATTTCCTAGTGGGGTAAATTTTCAAAGACATAAATGATTATATTAGTTTCAATCATTACATTAATACACCGAGTGAGCATACACTCAATGAACATTCATTCCATTGTAGACATTTGTATTTCTTTAACAAGATCTTCATTGTTTTGGTTACCTCTTTCCTCCCATCTAAAATTTTCCAGCTATGATTACCCAAAGCCTATCTCAAACAGTCTGCTGATAGTCAAACAGTCTCAAACAGTCTGCCTCTAATTACATACTGCTAATAGCGGGCTTATACTATTATTTCATATTCCTATTTGAACCGCTTTTTAGCCTCTGAGATAGTTGGTTTCTACGATCTATAGCCAGATCTGGTACCTGCAGAGCTTTTAGTGCGTCCATTCACTCCTAATTCCTGATATGCAAGGGACCATCTAATATTTTTATTAACATCTTGTGTTGAGACGTGCGGCTTCGCGGTTCGGCTTTCGGAGCATTACCTTCCCACTCTGCTCACATCCGTACATTAGTTGCGGTCTGATTACATTATTCATAATTTTTCCTCTTGCTCTATTGGCCACTTTCGAATTATATTTAAATATTGAGGATAGTTTGTTAACTGTTTTTCTAGTTACAGGTTTCCTAGTTAACGTCTGCTAACGAAGTATATGTATGGTAATGTCTGGAGCCTAAAGGTGCCTCAAACCTGTAGACTCTCAGACATTCCATAATCACAATATTAAATAATAAGATTTATAATTCACTCATAAATATTATGTACAATTTCAATTATATAATTATTATGTTCATGAATCCCGTAAAAGCGGACCATTACACAAATAAGTTATCATCTACCAACAGGAGATATTTAGAGGATACAATCTACGGATTGTATACCCCTAGATGACTCCAATAGACATGTATAATATTGCTTATGCGAATGAGGGTGTCCCGAGAATGGAATCGCCGGCTCCCATACTCCTGGTCATCCCTCAGCAGTATCTATTTACATCCATGGTAATCTTACAAAATCCATTACTAGCCGAAATCTTACAAAAACCGTTTGTACACCGGTACACAAAAACCGTTTCTCCAATCTTCTATCCGTTTTGCTTTCTACACCTTCTTCTTCGTTTAAAAATACAGTGTCTGCTACTAATTCAAGTAATGTTAGAATCCTTATCACTTCATTAATTAACGTAGCAATTTAACATATAACGAACACTATTGGGCTACTGAGTAGCACACGTGGGCTCGCCAGCAGCTGGTCCGTTATACCATAAATACAAGAGTCGAAGAGGATTCGATGTTTACTCCAGTATATACTAACATAAATCGGCCTTTGAAATTTCAAGCTAAAGCTGCCAGTTAATTAATGAGTAATTTATCAAACCAAGAGTAACACCTCCACTTTCATTTAGCAACTCAAGAATTGAATTATGCTGAACCAACTCAAATTCAAACATCAAATGGAAGAGGACATACATTTTATAAAAGATACATTACATTGTTAATGTTTTGCAATTAAAGGGGTTGTACAAAAGGGTACTCGAACGCTTTTGGCTCGTAAGATGGTGGTCAAGTTACTGTGGAGCTTACCGTTAGATAAAAGTGAACTTTGTGAAACACGGCTGTTTAAAACTAACCAGTAAATCTCTTTATTATATAACTAACAATCATTTAAGAACAAATGTCACAATAAATTGGTCATACTATAGATGCTATTTCTATTCGCACATTATAATGTGTAGGTAAATTTAGTATACATGCAAAATATGTATCAACTTGACCTTAGAAGTGTTGGTGAACCTACATAGTACCTTTATACATATTATATTTTTGATATTAAATTGATATTAAACGAAAATGCATATTTGTTAATTTGCTTACTTTTGCAATTTTGCTCAGCTAATATTAAATATCTTTAATCCATTAGAATTTGATGAATATATAATTGAAATGAAATCTTAAAATATCAAATAAACTTAGATATCTTTAAACTAATCAGTGATCAATTCTGTTGCACATACTAGAGGGCAACATTATTATTATGGTTTACAGAATTGAACACATGCATATAAACAACTTGGAAATCCTACATGCTTTCTTTTGTGCATGGAAAGTTGAGGATTCTTTATTTGATATCAGGGACCACCCCAGTCTGTGGTCCGGATTATCCAAACATCTCATCAATATGTTTAATACAACGTTAACTGAAAGTACTGTGGAGTATGATAGTATCATCCTCACGGTGCCTCCTTATTTTGTAGCATAACGTTGTATTTCACAAAAGCAAACTAACATAATATTATTTTCAAAAATATATGTAATTTTTTCCTGTTCATAATTTGCTCATACTACCGTGTCTGTTAGAAGCAATGAATGGTTGGTGGCTGACTGTACTTCTAACTTTCAATAGTTGTTTGGCCTCTATCCATCCTTCTTGCTCGCTTCTGAAGTTCATGACGTCGTTTATTTCTACTTTCTTCCATATGGTGATGCCGATACCAAGCATCCGATGGTAAACATTTGCCAGTGCCGACAGGACAACCTTTGTCAAAGCAGCTTAATCTACAGTCCACGTACGTTTTATTCTTTGCTAACATGTATTTCATTTACTCTTTTTATTTGTAATTTTACAATGCATATAAACACTGATGTCTTGTATAGTAAATATTATCTTAAAAATCAGTGATAGGCATCCAATGGTTCCTACTTATTACATGGGTAGGAAAAGCTGGTAAGTTGA
>WYDF02093997.1:0-10814 GCA_009867245.2 Adranes taylori | reverse complement strand
ACTATCTATAATTTACCAACTCAACACCAGTTCCAGACTGAAGAGGATGACAAATCCTAAAGCCTCATATAATAAATTCACCAACCTCCTAATGTACAAAATCCTAACAGTAACCTGAAAGTAGAGTTTTAGTTAGGGTAAAAATCCCACACTGTTGGATGTACGGGCATCCTTCGCCTTTTGAAGGTTTATCCACTTCCTACGTAAAACAAAAATAAAACTAACATAAACCAAACAGAAAAACAAAAATATAGAAAATGAAAATAGGAGAAAAGAGGAACTGTATCAAAAATAATTGCTTTTATTAGATTTGCAAATTGAAAAGTTGCGACAGAATAGCGAAACTTTCGAAAATACATTTAATTAAGAAACACTTAAATACATAGTAAATAAAATACATGATAAATTAAAGTTTTCATTAATAAATATATTTCGAAATTCTTGAGCATTTAACTCATCCCTATCTTCTTCGTTAATATTATTGATGCCATCATTTACAACCAAATAATTTTCAAGAATTTCGTCATTCATATTCATGTATATTGCAATGTTATGTAATACAGCAGTAGCGACAATAATAGCCATAGCTATTTCTAAATCCATTCTCATTCCTAAAGATTGGATAGGAAATCTGCGCTTCCACACAGAGTACTGTATTTCATGTCTTAATGTGAGATTCTTTGTACAAACTTTGTTGTTCTGTATGGGGATTATGTAAAGGTGTGAATAAATACTTGTGAAGAGCATATCCACTATCTCCAGTTAAACGGAAATTAACATACCGTCCATTTACAAATTGCCTTTTCAGGTTACTCTTATTAAAGATAGTTTGATCATGGTAACTACCTGGCCATCGAGTAACGATATTTTTAATTCCGTATTAGAAACTATTTGGACATTTATTAAAAAATAGCCTTTCCAGTTCCTACAAATTTCTTCATCATCACCACATATGATCATATAAAATATACCTTATACAATAGGAAGTTCGCCCTGTACGAGAACTCCCTATTGTATAAAGTATATAAAAAATATTTTGCCTACCAGGTGAAATTATTTTCACATGTGTGCAATCAATTGCATCACAACATGCTGGAAATTGCGCAATTTCAAAAACTTTTAAAGCTGTTACTTCTAATTGAATTCTTCCAATAAGCTTTTGAATAAAATCTTTTTTCAACAATGCAGTTTCGTGGCTCGCTTTCTTGACAATCCTATTAATATGTTACCTGTTGCATAAAAACGCACACAGTATTAAGTTGGTTTCTGGTCTTATAGCTACTCTTCTGAAATTTACCAATATAGTTAATAAATTTGATATTTCAAGATGTAATACTTTTACCTACTCGTATGATCTGTAATCCGTGGTCTGATATAATTCAATAACTCATTTACTACGCATTTACTTAATCGAAATCGTTCATAAAATGCTGTATCTGCCCATTTATTAAAATCTATTACCCGTTCTTAATAATAATTCTTGGGTGCCCTAAGTACCTCTATCATGCTCCATTATTACAACAATCAGAATCATTTCAAATATGAGATTAAAGTTCTAATAAAGGCATAAAAAATTCACTTTACTTTAAAGTTCACGTAATAGCTAATTTTTGTATCGCTTCATATGGGTGTGCTCTTAATCATTCTACTAGCTCCTTTTATGTGCAAGTTCTGTTGTGTTCTAAGCTTAATGGGTTGTCATTACTTCCACGTTTTTTGTGTACCATCGTGCGTCTAAGGTCCTTCTCAAGACTCGCTGTTTTGGTTTTTTGACCCCCTTTGACTATACAAAGCGTAGCTATACATTAATTGCGAGCAAAATACACCGTTCATAATTTTGGTTCTTGTTTTTGTTAGTCTTGAATCGAACTACACAATTCTGCGTAATGCTGTTAGCGACAGCTTCACTTTGGTTGATGTGAGCTCTCCAATAAGGCTTATAGCCAAATGTGCATTCTTGATATTTTGCCAAACGTTTTACCTTATTTGTTTTGTTTTTGACTTGAACTTGCTTTTGGACTATTCCAAATTTAATAATTTCTGTCTTTCCTGTATGCTCTAATTTTGAGATATAGCTCAAAAATATATTGAATAGCATTTGCAGTAAGGGTGAATTTATTCTGGAATATTAATTGGTTTTCCAAGAAGGCTTTTGTCAGCTTCACCAGTTCTACAGGTAATTATAGTGCGGACATTTCAAAAATAAATCCTTTTCGACATACGCAACCATATGCGTTCTCAACATCTACGAATAGTGTAAATTCTATGAAACGCTTGGAGATCCATTAGACCTCCAATCAATGCTCATTAACAACTGAATATTTTTCGAATGTAAAGTTTCAAAATAATGTAGAGGAAATTCCCCAGACATGAGTAGGGTCTGTAGCACAGCTCTTTCAGTAAATGGAAACTAAATATATATTTAGTTTCTGTTAACTCAATATATATTTGAATAACTTACAATATACATGGCAATCTATTATAGATTACGTTATAGTTCGGCAAGCTACACCATTTCGAGTATGCAATATCCGAGTTGAAAGAGACGTTGGCTGCGGGTCAGACCTCTTTATAGTCAGAGCTATGATATACTTTAAATACCCAGGGATGCAGCGAAATTCCACTATTACAGAAAGCTTTATGAAAAAGACAGGGAATGGCAACGCTACACATTGACTCGCACAGAAGAGGAACCTCATGCAAAACAGAGAAGTAATCAAAGATGATTAATACCTGGAAACATAAATTTATTGGCCCTGTGAGCTATAAAGCTAAACCCAAAACAATAACTCATAATATTTGGTGGACTGGGATATAAGAGTTTGCACTCCTAGCCAATCAAAAGAAGCAACTCAACGATAAATGGTTGATGACGAAAAATCCAACCGATCGGTAAAGATACGCCACTAGAAATAGAAAGGTTAAAGCAGCGATAAGAAAAGCAGAGAACGCAGTTTGGGAAATTATATGCGGACAGATAGACAATTTAATGGGAAGTTCTCAGTAAAGGAAATGTTGACATGTGCAAAATAAAATTAAAAATAATTCAAATGAATCGCTAAAATTGGGACGTACTTAGTATGGATCAATGGGTAAAGCACTATCAATAACTACTGACTGAATATAGACTAGAATATTGAAACATTTTCGATGCCGAGAAAAATGGGATGGAAAGTACTACAGTCAGAACAATATCAGTGGAGGAGATTAAGAGAGCAATCCATATCATGAAAAATAGTCAAGCTCCAGGTCCTGGAGGAATACCAATTGAGCTGATGAAAGGAGCCCCATAATGTATATTCGATGTAATAGCATCCATGGTTACAAGATGTCTAATAAGCGACCAAGTAGCGACGAATGGAAGACAGGACATATTACGTCAATTCATAAAAAAGGTTCAAAAATGGAGTGCCAAAGCTACTAGGATATAAGCATGCCGAGCTCAGTGCGTAAGCTGTATGGGCGGATCCTAAAAGAAAGGATTGAAGAACATTACAAAGAAGCAGAATATCTATCAGAGTGGATTCAGAACAAGCCTATTGTGCAAAGATAATGAGCTGCGACAAGATTGCTGCACTTCTCCTACACTTTAAAAAATTTTAAATCAGCAAAGCACTAAAACACTGTGACAGAAAATGTGAAAAAATGGAATTAGAGATAGATGGAAATTACCTAACTTATGTTTGTGGACGACCAAATAATATTTGAGGTAGACTGCAATGATATTCATTCTATGAAAGTTCCTAGAAGGTCTAGAGATTAATATAGAAAAAAACCAATACATGTCCATTGGAAATCCACCTGTGAACATTGTGTTGCAAAGTGGCACAAAAAACTCAGTGTTAGGAAACAAATATTTAGGCATAACCAGTAATGGAACTGATAAACATGATGTTATAAAAAAAGTAGCATCTGGCAAACGAATTACACAAACGTTACATCCTATTATTTGGATCGAAGAAAATAGCAATTAAACAAAAACAACCTAATACAAAACTATTTTAAAGAGCACAATTACATATGGTTCAGACTAGTTTCCGTATGGACCAAGAAAGAGGGGCGGTCCTAGAATTAACTGAACTCCAGGATAACCCAAGTCATGTAGGAAAAAGGATTAAAAGAACTGGACTGGGAAGACCGAGGAAAATGGGATGCGGAAAATAGCACTAGCCGTGAGAACATCACTAATATATACTGCATTCGCTACCCATCTTTTTATAAGTTTATGCTGGGATTAAACAACCTTCAATAAAATACTTTTTGTGTGAAGACCGTAAGACACTCTAACAAACTCACATTATTATAGATATTTTAAAAAATCAGCACGAAGAATAGAAGAGTAATCAGAATATAGATCAGAAGTAATCCGAATATAGTAATGGCAAAAGAAGTTATGGACGTAGTAAAAGGTTTTAAAAATTGCAAAACATCTAGATCGGATGAAGTCAATTTTGAGCTTTTAGAAGATGCTTTTCAAGCATTATTTGTATACCTCCGGAAAATGTACAGTCTATGCTCTAGTACATGTGAAACACTGGCTTATTTTAAAGAATGAGATAACAGCATTGTTTTAAGAAAAGTAACAAGGATGACTGGAGAAATTCTCGGGGCACACTGTCTTCTACCCGTAGAATTTTTGGTGAAATGTGGAAAACCATACAAGAAAAAGAAAGTTTGGTAAAGAAGCGTAATGAAGAATTCATAAAATATAGCTTGGAAGTTCACTACCAATAACTGTAAAATATGTTGATACGTGGAGGAGTATTTGATGTAATGTTGAAAAATGGAGCATGATAAAATGCTGTAAAACATATAATGTTTAGGACATTGTATATCAAGTCCAGAGTTGATAAACTTGAATGTAGACGTTTTAATTGGTATGTGCATCTAAATGCAATGGCAGAAGAAATTTTGCAAAAGAGTATCTTTAATATGGAACGTAGATTGTAGAAATATAAAATCCTCTTCTGTTGTATGGGCTTTGAGAATTATTTAAATTATGCACTTTGAGTTATCTTTGAGACATTTCTTTTATATTTTTATCTCTCACATACGCATTAAAACTCTGGTAACCGGACGGCTAGCTTAAACTATCAATTTACCTTATTTACGTTTGAGAATGTTCCATCTCTCTTTCACGATTTTCGGTTAATAGCTATGGTCACCCTCCAGTTGGTTAGATGTTTATGCCAAGTAAATAAAGCGCGAAGTTAAGAAAAATCTATTACAAGTAAATCAAGTAACTTATTTACACATAGTTCTTCAATTCAAGAAATAGTCATCCCATCATGAGTTCGTTTCAAAATTATTATTCAATAGAGTTGCTCAATAAAATCAATGGCAAATCAATCAAATAATAAAAACACAATAAAATCTTGCAGAGAAAAAATGAGATTAAATCGTCAGCTTAGAAACTGCACTTCAATTGTCGAGAATAAAAATCAGTTACGTAATTCTTAGATAAGCTTACATTTGTGCAATTGCTTAAAATCTCGTAATTCTTATTTCTTGTCTGGTGAGCACCTTAAAATAATATTTTTACACTAGTACTCTTATACCAAATTTTACTCACGATATTACAACGGTTCCTAATTCTACTTTTAATACAAACTATACCTGCCTCTATACAAACTGAATTTTAAATAATTTTTAATAATTTATAATTTTACTAATTAATATCTCACGCTGCAAACTGGCAAAGATTTTGGCTGCTTCGCGTTTGAAAAAATAGTACAGACTAACTTGGCGCGATGTTGACGTTTGCTTATATTAACCAAAGATCAACCCCGATGTCAGCCATGTGTTTTCGCCATCCAATAGTGGATCAACAGATTTCTCTAAATTTGAACTCAATTTTAATATACCAAATAGAAAGCGGATGAAAAACTTTCACACAGAATATCTGACGTAAGTTGATAATATTTCTTTGTTTGCAAAAGGTGAATCACTAATTCCTATTGGTAATTGAATTTTTGAGAATTTTTGAGATTAGCGGCATTCGTTCCTAAAAGACGAAATTAATAGGTGTGTCTTACGGTACGATTATACATTAGTACCGCATTATGACGTCAATTTACCCTGACATCACATTATAGTCTTCGGTCAAATCGCGTTCTTTACTTAACTTTGGACAAAAGAATTTCTAGCGTTAATTCTATTGAAATGACACCAAGCATTTGTTGATTTTTATAATGTAAAATTTTTTTATTACATTCTTTATGATAGTAAGTAAATATATATATATATATATATATATATATATATATATATGTACATATATGGGTGGGGCAATAGTACTTGCGTTTACAATAACTTGTTGTGTATAATTGATAACAATTTTAAATTTTGGGGATGTATTATGCTGATAAATGAGCATCTTTTAAAAATATGTTCAGGTATACAGGGTGTTTCAAAAAAGTGTTACATGAAAAAGTTGACTTTTTAAAAATAGAATACCTATATATTTTAATTTTATTTAAAAGTATTGGCTATCCTCTAACAATTGCAGAAGCATCAAAGTAATCTACTTAGGGGTTCTCGAGTTACAATTGTTTTTGTTAAAAACTTGATTGGTTAAGGTCAGAAAATAATACCTGTACCTTGTTTTTATTATTAGATATACACAGTGGTCAGTATAAAAGTATCAACTTTGCCGACTTTGAAGTGATTTTTCTCCATTTTCTTAAATGGACCATTCTGTATATTTTTAGTGCAAGTGCTGTAGAATTAATTTTTTGTCGACCCATATGTAGTATTCCAATACCTATCTTTGGCGGTTTTTACGATAAACATAAAAATTTTAAATTGCATTATATTTACTGCTACTTTTGTTTAAAAATAAAATTACCAATTATTTAAAATAAATTAAGGCTGATTTCAAATTCATTTATGCCAAAACAAAATAAAACAAGAACAAAATAAATAAATTTAATAAAAAAACAAGTAGCTAAGTCAATTGTGATAAATACATTTGCAGAAGTAATGAAACAAACAAAACCTAAGGTAATAAATGCTCAAAATGTCTCCCCCATTTGCTTCAAACAAAGATTTATTCTGTTTAAAAACTCCGTGTGCACGCTCGCTTCTTAATTATTGAGATATTATGCTTCTAAAAGCGTTAATAATCCTCTGCTTCATGTTTTCTGCGCTTGTTGGAGGTTCCGTATGTACCATTTCTTTTACATATCCCCATAAATAAAAATCAGGTGCCCTAGCCGGCCAATTTGCAGGACCAGTTATTTCCAGCCATCTCTCGGGATAAGTGTTATTAATGTAATCTCGTACAACAATAGATTTATGCGGTGGTGCTCCATCATGCTGCAACCACATGTTTTCTCGAATTTCAGGAGGAACATATGCCAATAATTGAGGTAATTCGTTTTGTAAGAAACTTAAATATACTGGCTCAGTTCGATGATTTTGAAAAGAATGCGGTCCTATCTCGCTAATCATCCCTCTCCAGATATTGACGCTCCATCCATGTTGCCGGTCCACTTGTCGGAAAATTCTATGATTCTCAACTGTATAGTAATGCAAATTATGTTTGTTTACGGAGTCATTCTTGGTCCATTCTTGGTCCATCATTCTTGGTCGATCTGTGTAAAGTTGCCCCATCAAAAATAATACATAAAGAAAAATAGAATGATTTTCTTCTAACTTTTGATTGGCCCTGTTACAAAATACAACACGTCTGTCAAAATCCTCTTCTGTAAGCTCTTGATGTAACTGAATATGGTATGGGTACAATCGATTTTTTTTTTTCAAAATTCGTTGAACAGATCTTTTATTTACACCGGTATTTTCACTGATTTTTTTTTTGACTTACATTGGAATTTTCCGTATTTGTCAATAGAATGCTAACTCATTTTCTTCATTTGTTGCCCTTTTAAGTCTCTTGGTTTTAGTGTAACATACAGTTCCAGTCTCTATAAATTTTGTCATTAGCTTCTCGAAAACTGTCTTTTCCGGATGTCCCCTTTCTGGATATTTTTCCCTATCAATTCTTCTCGCCAAAAACGGATTCCTTTCGGATGTACCCAATATGAAAATCATATCCACTAATTAACTTTTTGAATAATTCATTTTTTACGCACAAAAAACAATCTTAACTGCACTTTTGACAATTTTATTTGCTTTCTTATTTTCATTTGTTTTTTTTTAATTTTCTCGCTAACTTGATGCATATTATGCATATGTATAAAATTACAATTTTAAGTTTTCATGTTTATTGTAAAAGCCGCTAAAGATAGGTATAGGGACATTACATGTGGATCGACAAAAAAATTAATTCTACAGCACTTGCTGTACAGGATGGAAAAATATACAGAATGGTCCATTTAAGAAAATGGAGAGAAATCACTTCAAATTCGGTAAAGTTAACACTTTTATACAGACCAGCCTATATATCTGATTATAAAAACAAGGTATTAGGTATTATTTTCTGATCTTAACCAATCGACACAGCAAATCTTATTTATAAATATCGAAGCGTTTGGAGACAGCGTCGTATTAATTTACAATATGATTTTCACTATTTTTTGACAAAAACAATTATAACTTGAGAACCGCTGAGCAGATTACTTTGATACTTCTACAAATGTTAGAGGATAGGCAAGAGTTTTAAATAAAATTAAAATATATTGGGTATTCCATTTAAAAAAAGTAAACTTTTTCATGTAACACTTTTTTAAAACACCCTGTATACCTGATAATATTTTTAAACGATGCTCATTTGGCAGAATAATACATTCGCAAAATTTCAAATTGTTACCAATCATAGACACCAAGTTATTGGAAACGGACTTATTATTGCCCCAGCCTGTATGCACAAGTGTCGCATTAGTGTTTCTTCCTCGAATTCTTACATGAATTAAATACCTATTTCTAATTTACGTACAAATTCATTTATTTTCATTAAACATTAGAACATAAATTATTAAATAGCAAATAATATATTTTTTTTTTACTACTTAAGAACATTCGTTCTTAGAAGTTTAAACAACATTATAAGCGTATCAAGTTTTAAACTTTAAATCTTTCCTTCTTAGAAGCAAAAGCAGATAAAAGATAAAAGACAACTTATATTTCACAAATTCAAACACTTGCAGTAATGAGGAACATAAGCACATGATTGTTTCATTATGTAGAAGTGTCCCTAAATTATCTGAGAATTTTGCCTTTGACAATAAGAGTAGTTGGAAACTTTGATGCGATATGCGCCGTTTAGTGGAGTTCTAGACGCTTCTTATATTTTTAGAAAAATTGTATTGAAAACTCATTCTACTTATTAATGGATCCATAATTAAGCGGAATAAAATATGATGAAATATATATTACATACATTAGCTGTTTAACCATAGTTTAGGTTAAATTACGTTAGATTAGCAAAGTTCTATCTGTGCTTTTCGCAGTATATTGCGAAGCTTTTGACTTCAGTATAAGAAATGAAATGAGAGGAAGTTTTTCATATACCAGGAGTCTTTGCAGTCCAGGAGTTTTTCATACACCGACAATTACGCTTAATCAAGACATCGCTAAATTGGGACAGCCACTTAATAGAGACAAATCCTAAAGAACTGAAACAAACACGGGGAAATAACATAAATTTACTGCGCTTTTTCAGGATAATATTCCGTTTAATCCTGACAGTATCCGTGTGTGAATTCCGGTGGCACCGGGGATTCAGCGCTGGAGTAGCGCTAGAGTGCGCTGAAATTAGCGTTTTAAGTGGTTCTATATGACATCATTGTATATAAACGTATGGTCGAGTTAATGTAAATTCAGTTACTAAAGTCTAAAATGAGTCCAAAGTGTCATATAAATTAAACTAAACTTAAATGTAAAGTGAGTTATTTATCCTCACCAAGATGCAAAGAAAGGATCTGACACTTAAAAATAAAATTCGTATCCTAAAGAAATTAAAAGCCAGCCAAGGGCCACTAGCCCTCATCAGCTTGCTGATATAATTAATGTGCCAACATCTACAATATCAGGTTTCTTAAAAGAAGAAAAACAACTGCGCGATGATTGGATGTTACATGAAGGAAAACCGAGAATGTTTAAAAGAAAACGGGACTGCAAGGATCTAGATGTAGACGAGGTGCTAGATCAAAGGTTTTTCGTAGTTACTCAGCGAAGTGTGAGTATTAGTGATCCAATATTGCAGGCAAAAGCGGAAGTATTAACTAAAAGGAAATAGACCACAATTATTTTAAAGGAACTGATGGTTCTTGTCTCGTTGGAAAACGAGAAACAACAGCAAATTAAAAAAAGCACGGTCAAAAAAGCAGTACCCATACTACAAGCACTGAAGAGTGGAAAAGTAAAAATTCTGTGGACCGTATAACTGTGTTATGTTGTACAAATATGTCAGGTAGTTACAAACAAACGCTACTCATCATAGGAAAAAGTAGTAAGCTTCATTGCCTTAGGAGACTATGGATTGAGAGTTTACCTGTGGAGTACCATGCTAACAAGGATGCTTGGATGATGCCCGAAATTTTTCGAAATTGGCTTACGATTTGATATGCAAAATTACAGCATAAGAAAAGAAAAAAATTACTGCTTGTCGACAAAATTTAACTGTGCGACACATCCACATTTGGACAACTTAAATATATAGCGCAATTTCTTCCTGCTAGCATCACATTCTTAGGGCATGGGAACAGTGGCGTACCTAGAACTTTTGCCGCCTGGGGGCGGTCTCCAATTTGCCGCCCTTTCTAAGTCAATCAATTAGTGGTTTTTATAAATTAATAAACATAAATAAATAATTGCAATTGAGACAAACTATAGGTGGGGAACTTTGTTTACCA
>WYDF02093986.1:0-10815 GCA_009867245.2 Adranes taylori | reverse complement strand
ATTAGAGATTCTTTTAGTGATTATCCTCATAAATAATTTATACATATGCGAGAGGAGACTTATGGGTCTGTAATTTTATAGTTTCGCTATATCTCCTTTTTTATGGAGAATAATTATAGTGGTTCGATCCCACTGAGAGGGAGTTGTACCCTTTATTAGGCAAGCGTTGAAAAGTTTACAAATAGTTTGATGTAGAGTTTTACCTCAATGCGGATTGTGTTTTGAGAATTGTGTGCATATTAATGATGAATTATTAGTTTGAGAAGAGCGTACCGACTATGACATTGTTTCTGAGTGCTCTTCTTCCTCTTTGGAACTATAAGAAGAAGAAGAAGAAGAAGAAGAGAATTGTGAGGAGTGTTTAGAAAGAGTATCAAAGCGTAACGCAGAAAAGGCATTAGAGCTTTACAAAAATATTTTGGAATATCAAATATTGGTGATCCTGGCATATTTGATCAAATTTATATAATCGAAAAACACGTTAAAATTAGTAGCACAGTAAAGTAATAGATTGTTTTAAACAGTAAGTTTCGTAGTGTTTACAAAAATAAAAAAAGTATAGTATTTCATAAAATATGCATTTTTAATGAACATTTTCACCTATATAAATGAAAAGCGGTACATTTTGACCTCTCTTAGCGGGACCCTCTATAAATGAGACAACTGTCATTTTAAGCCTGTCTATTTAGGAAACTGGGTAAATGAAAAGCCTCTTTAAGTGATAAAAATTTCCATTGTGATCCCAATTAACGAGATTTCACTGTATATATGAATCTGAACCTACCTTCAATAATCGGTAAAAAAGAGACGTTTATTTTTTTTTAATAAAAAGTATCTAATTACCCACCCCCATGGAGAACAAGGCCCATACAGGCAAAAATTATACTTAGGTACACCTACACCCACGCAAATATTGTACAAAAGGACAACAACAGTACAATACGTGCAATATACTAAGCGCTATTATTTTATATAGCTGCTAAGCAAGTTTAGGAAAATAATAATGTCTATTATAGCGGGGGTGATGACTGAGAAAGCTTTCGCTTTTACGATACTTTTAATATTTTTCTCAGACGTTCGCACAGGAAATCAGTGTAAAACAGCCATACACCACCCTAAAGAACGAAATAGAAAAAAAATATATATATATGAAGCGGAAATGCAGCTTTTTTTTTTGTTTCGGAAATTCGGCCCGTGCCGCGATATTTCTTATTTTTTGATGCTGTGACAGCTGCTATATTATATTTTATATGTGGGAAACCGACGTAATAATTTTAATAATATGAAAGTGTATTTTCTTCTTTTGATTTAATTTAAAACAATTATAGAAATAAGCGAAAGTATACGGATCGTACTATATATAGTGAAGTAATTATAATATGGAGCTAACACTAAGAGTAAATCTGCTAAATAAACCACATAACTTAAAAAAAAAATTAATTTATTTGTTGATAAATATTGTTGCAATATTGAATAAGTTTATTTAGCAATTTATTTATTTTATGCTTTCACAACTATGCCACAAAATTGTGTTTCAATAAGAGGAACAATAAGATCATGTCACATAGACCACAGAATAATAAGGTAGTTTTATAAACAAATTGTATTACTTTCAATTTTTACAGAATGCCATTGATGTCAGTGCTAATTTCATCGAAAACTGCTTATAGACGTGCTTAAAATATTGAAATTGTTTAAAAATCTAAATAAGGGTAGATACGCGCATTTTTGGCATTTGGTGGAGCCTTCGTCAATATCCTCTACTTCGCAAATTGCATCACTACACCGGCTTGCGAGACCAGTGATTAACAACTGCGTCACCACCTAGACTGTTTAAACAATTTGAAAATTTTCTTCGGCGGTTAAAAATAACTGCCTTAGACAATAATAGAAACTAATGTTGTCAGTCTTCAATCTATCTCCCTCTTCATTTTGAAAAATCTGACAATTTTTAGCGAATTTCGTAAAGTATTTTCTAAGATCATCTTGGGATTTATACTCAAGTATTCCATTTTGATACATAATTTCATCCAGCTAAGGATTTAATTAACGAAAAATTTAAATAATTTATAAACTGTTGTCGGGATCTGTTCCATTGTAAGAAACTGTAGGATATATTGTATCGTTGTTTCTATACTACATATCTTTCATAAATGTTCCGAATGCGATTCCGTAGAGTTTTTTTTGCTTGCGTCAAAACATCAATGAGATAAGTCAATTTCATGGTTAAATAGACGTAGGTTTTAATATCAGTACTATATACAATCAGAAATATTGAGTGGTACCTGGGAAGAGCATTTTAGTTGTTTGCAGATTATGTTTTGTCAATATATCTAATTCAAAATAATCTAATTTAGTCTAAAACAAATTTACTTTGGTTAATTTATAGTGATTAGTTATAAGAGATAAATACAGTAGAATATTTAGAATCCGTCAAACATGTGGCCACGATTTGTCTGTATGTAAGTCTGAATGTTCCGGTATTTAAGTATCATAAAGAAAATTTATCGTCTAAGGATAATATCTTAGATCAGCGTTTCCCAACCTTTTTAGCCCGCGGATCGGTAAAAGTTGACAAAAATCTTGCGGACCGGCGGTTTTCTTTTAACAAAAAATTATTATATTTTGAAAAAGAACATGATTTAACCCGCACCAGCGGTTGAGCCCTACTGGGCCCTAGTACACATTTAATCTGTTATAATAACAGATTTGCTCAATTATAAAATTTTACGATGATAAAGATCACGCTGAATAAAATTCGACGTGAACTTTAGATTATTTGCAATTGAAATAAACTAACGTACGCCCGTTTCGAAGTTTTTGCTCCTGTTATTAAACAAATTAAATGTGTACTAGCCAATATAAATATAACATACATAAATACACAATGTGGATGGATAACAAAATAAATAATAGTCAAGCCAAGCTAATTTCCATCACAAAGTTTTCCAATTTCCTAACGGTATAATAACGGTACGGAATAGTACCAGTACCAATGTCAAGTCGATACATAAAGATTATACTTACACGTACCTGACGAGAAGCAAGAACTCCGAAATGAGCGCTTGTCATACGTTAGTTTCTTTAAATTGCAAGTTAGATCTAAAGTTCACGATTTTAGGGACGCAACGCCAATGGTTCCATAAATATAATCTATAATATCTAAAAATTCTTCATTTTACACAGATCAAATTTATAATTATAAAAAATTAACAGTGATTAACAGTCTAGATATGCGAAAGGTCAGAGGCCCAAATAATTTACATTTTATGAGAGCTACAAGTTGATATTATTGAAACTGTAAGAAATATAATGAGTAAAATAACATAAAATTTTTAAAAGCATGTACCACAAATTCAAATCTAATATTTTCAATAAATTTTATAAACAAGAAGAGATTAAAGTCAAGTCTTTAACTTTTTCTAATATCTGGAACTTGTTATCAGTATATCGTACATAGTCTCCAACAGAATCGATAAATGGAATATAGCAACACTTAACAAAAAATCATCAGCCAATTAATTCACAAACCATCAAACAAGTAAATAAATCGGTAATAAAATAAATCACGAATTGATAATAAATTTAATATAATTAAAACAGAGTAAAGTTATACGTTGTATATATGATCCCATATTTTTTAGTGAGCAGTCATTGAACTTTGCATATAAAGAGATGTCAACCACCTGACGCTAGCACTCCCTAACACAAAGAGATATAAAGAAAGAGATGGAAGCAGCTGCCGCTAGATTCGCAGCGTTCTTACTACCTTACACATAGAGGGAGGAGAGAAAGATAGAGGCAACCGCAGAAAGCCACGCAACGCATGTACTCCTGTGCACCTAGAAAGAGGCAGAAGGAAAAAGAGAGATGTAAAACATAAGTTGTTCGTATTTCTATGGCCCTTTCTTTTGCTGTGTTGCTCAAAAGAGATTAATGTCAAAAGGACTTAAAACTGATTAATAATATCCTTGCACGTGTGTGCACTCAGGCGTCAGTCGTTCAAGTTTTTGCTTATTTGAGAGAGATATTTTTTGTTCTCCTTTATGGCTCCTTTAGTTTCGAGAGTTTTTTTCTCTATGCATTTGAGGATTTCGTTTTCACGATTTTTAATTTCAAGTAAACAAATCTTAATAGGGTTAATGAACTTTGCGTTCATTGCCCATGTCTAACTGAAATATTGAACGATGTCCGATTTCGAAAAAACAACTCTTTATGAGTTTATTCAACTTTGCGTGACCTCCTCTGATTGACATTTCGATGATATCGTATTTTCAACAAATAACTCTAATGGGTTCAATGTACTTTGAAGACATTACCTTCGTCTACCCAGATTTTTATATTGTTTGACGAGAGCATACGACGTTTTGAACGTTTCACACGTAAAAGCTCCCGCCGCTATTCCATTTATTGATTGATGTCCACAGTAGAGGGGGATTGCAGCTCGTTGTTCGTTTGCACTTCAAATCTGATTGGACAGCTCCCTATCATAGAATCATAGAATCTTGGCAGGGACGTGATGCGATATTGTTCTTTAAAACTCGTAACGCATGAAAGGACGCTTGTTACTGGTAAAATTATCCCTTCCTAACGATTTTAGCAGATTTTAGCAGAAATTTTGTCCAGACTCTGAATAAAACCCGCCGACAACACCAAACACTGCCGCCGTCGAGCTGGACACTAAAGCCTCTGATTTCAAATGAAAAGCCATACCCAGGCCAAGTTTAATGAGATGAATTTTGGATCTTATTTCGATAACGTGAACCTTTCGCAAATCGTTATCAGCAACATTTCTCTAGTAAATGGCCAAGTATTCGTGACCAATGAGCATTTTCGCACACATTAATCCATTTGGGCATTTTTGAGTGAAGTGCTACCAACGCAATCACAATTTAATGTTTTGGTCTGCAATTTGTAGAATTTAATGAAAATCAAATGTTCCAAAATTCCATTTATTAAACAATTTGCATTTTAGATGCCTCCAACCACGAGGCCCAGTAAATGGTATGTTTTATCGTATTGTAACGCTAAAAAGTTATCAAACGTGTTCACTTCTTGAGATTCAAATGTAAAGATTTTTAAACATTTCAAATATATAATCTAAGGGAAATCACGCTTTATTAAACAAAAATAATTGTAGCACACACCTTATAATTTGTGGCGGATGCGGGAAAGGTATTTACCGTAACAAGAAAGAGAAGAGAATAGAGAAGTCGTTTTGTTACCCGAAACAATTTTATGCTCCTAATGTTAAAGAGAGATAATTGAAAAAACAATTTATGAGATAGTTGACCTTTCATGAGTAAAAGTAAGATGAAATATATATTTTTCACGTAGTTTTCGCCCACAGTGGTCGACACCGTCAACCTAGAGGGGACTCTTATTATTTTCTCAGTATTCTCTCAGTACGCTCATTATTCTCCGATGTGCGATTTGCTTTGAAGGTTATTAGTTTTCATCGTTTAAAGTACGCCATTAGGAATTATGTATGGAGCACAAATGTGAGTAAACAGTTAATTTATTACATATTTTAGTTAAAGGAACATAAGTTCTTTTGATTTTATTCTCTGTAAATAATTTGATTTCAATGTAACTAATTTTCATTTCAAAACAAATTTACATTTAAGTAACTTTGCGGTATTTGTTAATCACGAGTTTGTATATTTACTTGCTGCTTAATAATAAAATATATCTGTGGCGTATAAATCTTTATGAAAGTTTAACAAACCAAAACCGCATTATATACTACTATGTGGTTAGTCAACCTATCCTGCATTAATTCCTCTCAGATTTCCTTTGTAAATATTACTCAGACATTATTTTATTTATTTTTAGTTGGGAGGAAAACAATGTTGCATCAGAATTAATATTTATGTAATACAAATAAACTTTAATTAGTATTTGTTTTATTATTCGCCTTAATTCACAAACACCCTTCAATTTATCGTAATTTGTTGAATAATTGATTTTATTGTAATTGATTATTCTTTGTAGACCAAAAGAATGTTTAAAACCTTTAAACCAAAAGACATATTTTATTTTCATATTTAATAATTTTTAATTTTCTTTTGTATTTTTAATTTCTATTTCTTAATTATTTAAAAAATTATAATATTCAATTTTTATATATATTTTTTATTTTGTATTCATTTTTTATAATAATAATATTCATTATTTATTATTGATATAATAATAATTAATTATTTAATAATTATTATTTTTTCTTAATTTTTATTTATTTTTAATTCCTAATTTTTTGTTTGTTTTTATTTTAAATTTCTTTTCCTAAAACAAAAGACATATTTTATTTGAAGTTTAATATATTTTTAATTTCGTTTTCTATTATTTAATAAAAATAAGAATCGTTTGTTGAACTACATATTGTGAAAAGGTAGACATGATGACTCTAGAAAACAGTACACTGTGTTGAAGTTGCAGTATCTTGATAGATAATTCTATGGAACATTAAACACATTGTTTTGCTTTTCTTCAACTGCTGTATGATTATTAGTTTTTTTCATCATTAAAAAAAGTATCATGGACAGATGCTGCATGTACCATCTGATTATTAGTACCTTGATTTATTGTTAAACAACCACTAACCATAAGATTAATATGAATAAGAAGGTCCTTGATGCCCTCAACAATAACAAATTTATATCGAAAGGAAATGATGGCAAAAAACAAAACAGAAACCCACTGAGTTGATGATCTGTAGCGTATCAGGGGAGAGGAAATTATTATAGACTTTTAATAAGGACCCACACTTTAGAATATTTATGTGCGCGTCAGTGGGATTAGAGAACTTTTAGCATTTGATTCAATGTTTGATATTGCTTAAAGTCTGCCTCTCATTTTTGTTTCTTTTTATTCTAGTTTTAAATAAATCTATTTTTTAAGATTTTACTCAGTATAGCCTTTTAGATTTTACTCAGTAGAGTAAGTTGAAATCCAACGTCCTGGTGGAGATAATGCTGAAATCTGGCTGATCAAATTAAAATAAATTAATAATCATTAATTTATTTAATCCGCTTCTAAAATAATATACATCGCTAAATAAAATTTAATTGTATATAATTCATGACACATAGAAAAATTTTCGGTGTTTAAGCTATTCAAACTAGACAGAGACGAGAAAAGTCGTCCGCGCGCTGCAAAATGTTTTTCAGTCGATCAGATAGGAGGAAGAGAGATAAAGAGACAGAGAGAAGGCAAAGATCACGAATACAGCCACCGCACGTGAAAGTAGATCGGGCAAAAACTATTTAATGTTTTTACCAAGAGAATATGAATATGGGTCCTCCGGAAAGCAGAAAGGAACAAGATAGGCTCATTCGAGATGTGGTGCTGGAGGCGGATGGTCCGCATCCCATGGGCGGCGCACAGGATGAATGTTTCCATTATTGAAGAATTAAAAACTAAAAGAAGATTATCTGACATCTGTTTGAGGAGAATTTTGGAATTCTTCGGACATATAGCCAGAAGGGAAGGCGATAACTTGGAAAGATTGATCGTATCAGGAGATGTTCAAGGAAAGAGAAGCCGTGGAAGATCACCAACGCGATGATCGGACCAAATACAGCAAGCTTTGAACACCACCTTCTACGGGGCATTTAGGAGCGCCGAAGACAGAGGCCAGTGGAGATACTTGGTCAACCGTGTTTAAGATCACGACCCTTAGACACTGAAGAAACGACAGGAGATCCTAGATATTTGCAACTGGTATATTTACAATTTTCGACTTAATATTTTGAAACGTAATTCACCAGTAGCTCTCATTGACGCATGAGTTTATAGCTTTGTAGAATTTCAGCAGAAAGCCGTTGTGATTTTCGTCTTTATAATCTCCAACGGACAAAAAAGATTTTCTGTTGGTCGTAGCTTTACATTTTTCAAGAGTTTCAAGCGATACTAATTTAACGCCTCTCTAGGTTCTGGTCTAGCAGAGCCGCTGCCACCGTTATAAAAGTTCCACTCAATCTAGCATTGAGGAGACGCAATTTGAGAATTTTGTTCTTCAGATGTGACGTGAGAACCTTACTCTAACCAGAGCCATAATTAAGAGTAAAGCGACCATATCTATTATGTAGTCAGCGAGCGTTATCGCAGCCGAGAGTAGAATGTGTTCAAAGTAGCGTCGTAATAAATTTTATATTAAATACTCGTACAATGTCATCAAAGTAAATTCAACATGTATCAAGTATAAAAACATTTTAAAACAAAATCTAGAACGATTGAAAAATAATCAAATCTATACTACGTCACCCGAATGTTTCGATTTCCATATGTTTCTAATTTTTTCCTCATGTTTACGTGCATAAGCCTTCCCATTAACCGTGTCATTGATATGGAATCACCCTTGAAAGTCGCTATCAACTATCAAGTCAGCCAGGAAGTCCGTTTCAAGCATTTTTCTAATGGAATATTGTAACGCCAAAAAGATAATGCATGTATTCACTTCATGGATTCTAATGTCAAGAGTTTTAACATGTTAAATATATAATCTAAGGGAAAACGCGATTTATTAGACACTCGCAAAAATAATTGTACCACAAGCCTTACAACGTGCGGGCGGCTGTGGTGAAGAGAAAGCTTAAGTCACAAGAAAGAACTTTGTAGCAACGAGAACAATTTTATGTTTCTGTATGTTAGAGACAGGTAATTGAAAAAATAATTTATAAGATAGATCTTTAATGAGTAAATGTAAAATAAAATAAACTCTTTCATAAAGTTTTCGGCCGCTAGGGACCAAAACTTCATGAAAAAGACAATATAAAAGTTAAACCCTGGTGACAAATTTTTACTAGTAATTGCTAAGCACAGTTTGAAACAGCACTTTCGTTTATTTTATTTAGATCAGAGTTATGGTTGATATACAGATGTGAGTAAATATTTATTTTATTATAAATTTTGGTTAGGGGAACTGAACATCTTAAGTTTCATCTTAAGTCTTAAGTTTTTTGATTTAATAATTATGATTAATGTAACAATCGTCATCTAATATAAAAGTAACTAAATACGAATCTTAATAAAACGTTGTAAGTAAATTATTATCGCTAAGTTTTTTCATGAATGTATTTTATTCTAACCTTTGACTATGCACTATTTTAATAAAGTTAATGTTTATTTTTTGTCATGATGTAAATAAATCACGATGTAAATAAGTATATTTGATTATTCTCTTTTAATCTGCAATTCGTTTAGTAAATAATTTTACTGTAATTAATTACTTAGTAGATCAATAAGGTTTTTAAAATTTTGATGCGATTTATTTGAAGTGCATTTATTTAATTCATACCATAATCACGATCCTTCTTTAATAGAGAGTAAAATTTGTAACAATCTTTCGCCGCGTAAAAGAGTATAGATTTCCGAAGCAAATTTTGTGATGGTGGCTATGTTTGACAATTTTGTCATTGTTGTTTTGACGTTTGGACTAAATCACGTCTTATTTCATCATCATTGTTCGAATACATTGATTAAAACTAGCTACAGAAAAAAATTGTTGATTAAAAAGTTTAAACGTGTCGAGGTAGCTGACTTAAAACGTGTTGAGTGTGACTCACACTTAATTCAACTAGTGAAAGCGAAAGAATAAAAGCACATCGAAACGGTCTACTACACCCACCAAAAATATAACACCTGTGCTGCCTTGAGAAAAAAAGTCGTATGCATATGTATTCTACCTATATTTAAATCATTTCACTTTCACATCGGAAAAAAATATAATACAGTGCCCCTAGTACCCTTGCATTTAATATATGATACAACCATACAGGATTAACACTTTTATGTACTTTATAAACAAAATTATTAAATTAAAAAAGATTTTATAAAATGATTAAACGATAATCAAATGTAAATCCCCCACAACATCCTTCATATATTGAAAGTGAAAATTTTTATTTATATGTTATTTTACTATTTGTTTTCGCAACAGTTGATTACTTGGAACGCAACAATTGAATAGTTGATTACTTGGTCTACACACGCTCATTTATGGTTTTAGAAAGCACTCCAATTGATTTAATACCTAACCGATTATTATTCAATATCGAAAACCTGGAATTCAACATGTATGAGACAAATAGCATTGCTTACGAGGGTCGGCCAAATAAGTTTTTACAAACGACTCTGATGAGAATAACATTATTTTGCAAGATTACCAGACAGATAGATATTTAATAAAATATAACATATTAATTTCAAATACGCACATCTAGGTACACTATTGTTTTCATTTTATTGACAAAACATATAGATATGTACTGTTCGCAAGTCATTGAACTATTTATATGATAATTTAATTTTCTTTTAAAAGATTTTAGTAGATTTTACAATTTATTACTAAAACTTGTGGTAAGCTGCCACAATTGCGGTAAATTTTTAAATTCAATCTGCCAATTGTTTATTGATTGTCTAGTTATGTTTCAGTAAGCGTTTAGAAAAACAATTTTGTGACATATTGAACTTCAAAATTCCTACATATTTGCATTGCAGATACATGGTACATTATCAACATGATGAGAAATCTCGGAGATATTCCAAAAACCTGAAATTTAGCAACACAGAACTGTTGGAGTTTTCCTAGATGATGTGAATATAATAAAAGTTATTCCTTCGCAAAGCACTTCCACGCAAGTCGTTGTTTAATTCTTTGCTTGTTGCTTGCTTGCACACTGAGCATGTTGAAGTTTTTGCGGGGGGGGGGGGGGGGGGGGTTTTTATCCCCCACCCGGCGGGGGGGGAGAAAAACCTTGGGGGTGGAGGGTTTCCCCCCACAAAAGCGCGGCCCCTTCTTTTCCCCCTCCCTAT
>WYDF02093985.1:0-24089 GCA_009867245.2 Adranes taylori | reverse complement strand
AGAGTTTCTAATACCAGACTTCGCCAACTGTCTGGAGTGACTGATGCGATAGAACGCATAACAAGGTTAAAGTGGAAGTGGGCTGGACATGTGGCAAGAACAACAGACAGACGATGGACAAACCTGATCCTAGAGTGGAGAGCACGACAAGATGCCCTTCGAAATAGGGGTCGCCCACCTATACGGTGGACTGATGATATCAGAAGAATAGAACCAAACTGGATGAGTGCAGCACAGGATCGAGGACGATGGATTAGACTACGGGAGACCTATGTTCAACAGTGGACGCAACTTGGCTGATTGATGATGATGATGATGATGATATTAATCGTAAGTTGAGTAACTAGTATTTTATCTTGGGAGGTGGGTTCTGTTGGATAAAAATAGTGCAATGGCTATTGCACACTTACAATGGCTATTGAATTCTTAAAATACAAGTGTGGTTTCCCATGATGTCCGATCGGTAGTCTCTTATTTATTAGATCTGTTAAAACCTAGTGCAGTTGTAAAGAAAACATCACGATGCGCAGCAGAGCTAAATGACTTTTGAAATTGGTTAGGCAAAAACAAATAACGTGTGATGATAGTGAGACTTGTAAGAGTAATAGTGCCTTTTTAGATCCATTCCATGATTCCGATGATTCCAGAGATGCATTATACAGCCCTTCCGCCATCAAGCCCGATTCTGATTCCGGACCTGTCTATTTGGAGTATTTTCCTTTACAATGAAACAAATATTCGCAAATTAGTGATGAAGACGAACCTGCGGCAATTTTTGCATATGATCTAAATGAGGACAATGATCATGACCTGATGGAACTTGATGAAACATCAGATAAACTAATTCAAGATGATGATGATCCTGGCACAATGGAACAAGACCCGGAAACGATGAGCCAATAAGTCGCACATATGATTTTGGACCAACCCATGGGGAATAATAGGATGTGCTGCCAACGCACACAACATGGTTTGGGGAAGCATTGATATAAACAATAGAAGTGAGTTATTATTTGACTATAAATCATCTACTAACGTAGAAATACTAAACAGGAGCAATGTATCCAAGTTTGTAACAAAAGCAAGGCAAGAGGTTTTACATGTCACTCTAGCTACTCCAATTCTTGCCACAAAATCAGTAACTGGCATGTCTTAAAAGAGATCTGTCCCTCTGACCACAGATATATTAGATTTGGGTTGGAAACTAATGAGGCCTGGTTACAAGTAACACGGTTTCCACAACTGACAAATTGGGAGTCCTACAGGAATCATGTCAGGCAAGGAAATGGCATGTCAGGCATAGGATGATTGCTGACATAGATTAGACAGAGGATGTAAACAGGGCTGCAACATCTCCGCAAGGATTATTGATATAAGCATACGAAAACTGCTGTCCGGAAAACAGAGAGTGTCTAGGTGATAAGTGCCATGGTGGAATGCAGAATTACAAGCTATGCGGAAATAGGTTAGAAGGCTATACAAGTAGGCCAAGGCAACAAAGCGATCTCAATAATGGGATCATTACAAAGAGTCCCTGATAGCGTACAACAAGGCAAATAGGAAATCTAAGCGAAGGATGTGGCAAAGCGAAGTACGCTGCAGAAAGTTATAGCAAAAGAACACTCTAATTGCATGGTCATATGTAAACGCCAGATGGCAACCTTACAGGGGACGCAGTGGAAACGTTCGAGTTGTTAATGAACGCTCACTTTCCTGGCTGTCTCAAAGTTGTTGATGCCGATCAGAGGTAGACCGATTATATTTCTATGGTAATAGCCATTCTCCAGAGAACGCGTGAACTTGCGAATAAGTTATTTATAAAGGAGAGAGTGGTAAGGCCACTAGAGAAGTTCAAGTCATTCAAATCTCCAGGAGGTGATGGAATCTTTCCTGCACTCATACAGAGCTGCATGAAAGACATATCACCTCACGTATGTGTACTTTATAAATTCAGTTTTATGCTTGGTTACATTCCGACAAGTTGGAGAGAAGTAAACATAGTCTTCATTCCTAAGGAAGATCGGAGGTTCTTCCTGAGGCACACAGCCCAATCAGCTTAACTTCGTTTATGCTGAAGCGATTGGAGAAGGTGCTGGATTAGTTTCTAAGAAACGAAATTCTATATACGGCACCAATCTAGCCTTACCAATTTGCCTACCAAAAGTCTACTACTTTTCTTGCACGTGACAATCTATCAGTAAATACTCTTTTGCAATGAACATGTATTTGTGGATGAGGGTAGGGTCGTATTAGATATGTTTTTAAAGAAAAAGCTTCGTCGCCTATAATAACATGCGGCATCAATATTTCAGTAACGGGTAGGTATTTTTTTTCTCGAACATTCAGAGTATTTGCTGCTAGAGCTTTTCCTGAATTACCGAATATTCCCCAGTCACTATTTTTCCCAAAAGAACCTACATCTACACATGTGAACTTATAATAGGCATCGTCTATTGCCTTTAGCCTGATTGAAAAGTTTTTTACAGTTAAAATACAGACAGCCACTATTAGCTGAGCTGTTATGACGACGTGTTTGCCGTCTATGGCACCAAGATAGTTGGGAAAGTTCCATACATTCCAAAATTGCTCTGATATCATTAACCATTTTTCTTTGGTAGGTATTGGGATGTACTCTTGTGTCATTTCCTGTATGATAGCCGTACATTCTTCTGTAACTATATTATGCACGGTGGAGACACGCAGTCGATAACTGTATGCTATACTCAAATAGGAATCTTTGGGTGCCAGAAATCTGAAACAAATTTATTAATTGTTATTACATTTTTTCTAGTTATTTATTATTATTTGTTTCACAAAAGACTGTAAGAAATAATGAGCATTGTTACGTGATGCATTCCGACGTGTCATAAAAAACAAAAACAGACGAGAAGTGGACAAGCTGGTTGATCTACAATAAAATGGAAATATCAGGACCAGATGTCTTTGCTTTTCCCGTATTTTAACGAGAGACCCACTCTTTGCACTGCACTTGCTAACCATGAAGAAAAATATAGTGATGTCGCAGAAAATGGCTCCGATGAAGACAATGAAGCAAGTTTGGCTTCTTCTGATATTAACGTAGCACAAAAATCTTCACTTCCAGAGCAAACAAATATTTGTGAAGCAACTCTGACCCAGCCTGTACCTCTAAAAACAAACATTTAATTTCTGGATCATCACAAAACGATACGTCAGTGCTAAAATCGACTAAGATTCATCAAACAAAGACTCCGCAGGATACTTCTTGTGAAACGCATTCAAGTTCGCTAATGAAATTCATATTAGAAAATAAAATAAAGAGCAATGACATTCAGCAATTTTTTGATAGCATCGACAATTCAGTCATTCCCTCCTCGGGGTAAAGCTGTAGCAAAAGTATTTGCAGTGATATCTGAAATAGAGGTAGAAATTATAGGTAGAGATGGCAGAGATTTGAATAGCATTACTAAATATGCAAGTTCACCCGCATCGTGTGTAACGCCTTTTGCCAGAATGATTTTTATACCACATAATCTCAACAGACGCCTTCCTCAGACGCATAATCTCAGAAGGGGACAATAATACATCAGAGCCACGAGGATTCAACAATACCCAAAAATCTCAACATTAAGAATTAAAGAGCTTTGAACCATATACACTACAAAATTCTTTTACCTCATATGTTTCAAAATAATACTGTTTTTGTTTCTTTTAGTGCTAGGATTTTTTTATACCACGCAAACCAAATTTTTTAAACCAAAAACAAAGTACAAGTTTCAGGTATATGTTATATGTTTTGTAGAATTAAAATATAGCTATATAAAATAAAAATCTTACCTTAAACAAGCGGCTAATTTTTCTCTTGTTGATAAAGTCTCCTTAAACTTGGTATTTGATCACTGGGTTTACTGATCACTGGTGAAATTTTGGTTAAAATGGTTTGAAACTCATATTGGCTCATTCTGAAGTATTTGAAAAAATCTGCCTTCATCGTCTACTAGCTCTTTGTAGAGCGTGCAGAATTCTCCTTCGTTCTTTCTTTTTAAATTCAGTGTATGCACAGCAAATCTTCTTTTCCTTTTTTGCTCTACTTCCACACAATCCAATTTCTTTCCTTCTTCTTCTTCTTTTCTTCAAGTAAAATTGCGACCACAGCTAATTCTTCAGCCAAAAAGTTTTTAAACATGCTTGTTGCATTCAACTCTCTTGTTTGTCTGTCGCCGTCTAGTTTGTCGTATGGTGGTGTGAAAACTTGTATCTGTGCCGCGTCTGCCACGTTACTTGCTGGACATGCTACGTGTTGGCATATGTGAATGGTGCTTTAAATGTACCATAACGAAGCTCCGCTCGAAGTTGTAATCGAAACAAGAGAATAATGATAGTTTAAGTACAGATTTTTAATTCTTTGAAATAAAATAAAATACGGCATAATAAGCTGCATAATTTGATATAGTTCTTTTTAGGTAAGATATTTTGCAAATGTTGTGAAGCCATAATATTAAAAGAAGCAACATAATTTTTTATAATTATATAATTTTTATAATTTATAATAATGAAATTATAATAAGTATTATAATAATTAAATTTATAATAATTATAATTTTTATACATTATAAAAATATAATTTTCACACCGGAACACTTGGCATAAACGTCGTATTGTGTATTTACATGTACTTGACAGTTTTCTAACACAAAATGATTAAAAACTTACAAGAAAACACGCATAGATGAATATAGTACTTGTTAATTATTTGTTTAAGTTTTATTTGAAACGCGTCTGTATACATTTTAAGGCAATCCACATATACTGTAGAATATCTAAATCCAAACTGTGCATTTGTTAGAAATAGTTTACAATTTTATTTTAAAACAACCATAAAAACGAACATACATACTTCATAAATAGATTATATTAATTTTTTATGAGATTGTTGTGTATCAATTGCCCTAAACGAATTCCAAGATAAGACTTTGGTTCATATCATTGAATTATTTTAAATATGTGTCTGACAGGTGTTAGTTGTCACTGTTTCATTTAATTTGCTTCTTTTTAAATCAATCCTTTGTTAAAGTAAATATGTCTTTAATGGTGGAAAAACTCTATTAAATAACTTTTATAATTATAATTTTTTTTTAGTAAAAAATATGAATATATGATAAAAAATATGAGTTGCGTTGTGATGTTATAATATTAATTTTATCTTATATCATATAAAAGATATGGGGAAAAAAATTCAACTAAACGTACTAGAACAGTGGTTTTCAAACTGTTTTAGAATTTCTTACATGGCGGTCCATTTAAAAAAATTTGGCGGCTCGCGCACCTCCTATTATTAAAAATTATAATACAATATTAAGTCAAGCAAATTGGAGGCTTTAAAAATTACAAAAGGATGCCACTCATCCATAGCACAGCACTCAGGGTGCTATAAATGAAGAATTTGTTGACAAACAAATATTTATTTAGAAAAAATTTGCTACTTATTAATTTGTATTGAGAGTAAGCAGTGTGAAAAAAAATCATCTCATACTCATAAGTGGTTGGGACTGGAATCAATACTTTTAAAGCAGGATTGTGCCATTTCAATCTAAAACTCACTACAACACATTTCACGGAGAATATCTTGTGCACCCCCATCGCTTATCAAATCAATAAACTCTTCTTGAATTATATTGCTTTCAAAGGCATATCGTTAACGAGGAGTACAAACGGGTTATGATATTTTTCGAATTCTCGTATGTAAGGAAAGTATTGATAGGAATTGCTCATGCTATTTCATCGCCTCAAGGATATCCTCATCACCTCATCACCATTAAGCTCATTTTCATCAATGTGTGCGTTTAGATGTGGAACTGGGGCATATTTCTGCCTCTCTAACTTTATTTACCATAGTTCAATTCTCATTTTCAACTCAACAAAATGACTGCAGAAATTGACTTGATTGAGAACATCTTTAAACTCATTTGGCATAGTTTTCACCAATAATGTTTGTCGATGAATAGTACAGTGTATGTCAATCATATTTGGGGATTTTAATTTCACTAACGATTGAAAGCCAAAACACACCAATTACATTTTCCCATTTGATACTGTGGGACTCGAAGAATGTATCCACTTTTTTATATATAACTTTTGCAGTTGTTCATGTGTTTCGTAGAACAGTCATCTTCCAGCTGTTTGTTAAATACATATCGTACATAGGATTTTCATTACCGAGATAAATTATTAATCTGGGGATTCGGTATTAAAACGTATCAATGCCGGCATTAATACCAAGATTAATAAATTAAAAATTAACCTAAGTGATTGCAATTTTTGGCGGTAACCCTAATTCTTTAGTTTGCTATTTCTAATAACAGTTATTTATACTTATTGCGTCCAATTAGTGGTTCCTAACCTATTCAGTATTGATATCCCCGGACCTATCAAGAAAACTCGCGTTACCCATTATTAAAAAAACAGTTGCCAACTAGCAATATTAGTATTTATTGAGAAAAAAAAAATACACAAAACTGTGTGAATTTTTCTACTTTTTCTACTGTCCTATCCACTCGAACCTAGCACGCCTTTGGCATTAGCATCCAATTTGCTTAAGTACAAAAATGCGTTTGGTGTTAGAATAACGGGATGTGTCCAGTAGACATTTCGGATGCTATATCCTAAAACTAAAACCATTTACTTAAAAATATTGTGAATTTTCGTTTTTGCTTCCAAACCTGGAATTATCAGCAGCCCTGATTTGATTTTGAGCTACACAAACACGATGACATGAATGTCCAACTAAATATGTGATAAATTGGACTCGGTCCGAACAAACCAATGCATAGATTTGATAATAGTATAGCATTGACCCCCTAAAAGTATGGTAAGACTTTAATATAATTTAATAAATTCGATTATTCTTTTTCTTTTAGGTTGTCATTATTCTTATTCGGATTAGCGGGACTTTCCTTAAATAAGTCAATGTATTGATTTTTAATGAGTACTTAAATGATTAATATGTTGGGTAAGCATTGCTGCCGTCTTCTAATATCGATGTCTGTGCAGTTATTTATCGGCCTGCAAGAACCTCGGCGTGGCAGTAGCAAACTGCCACGCAGACCCTTCCCCCACCCGCCAGCTCGAATTATCCAAACCAAGCAGGGACCTCCTGAGGATCTCCAAGATATCCTTGAATCAATCCCACTGTCCCTAAGATGATTTCTACGCCTTCATTATAAAAAAAAAACGAAAAGACAAAAAAAATAATAAAAATAAAATAAATCGAAAAACAAAAAAGACAAAAAACAAACACTCCCTTCCATAACATCCTTATTTTTTATTTCAGGTCAACTAACACCCACTTGCGCTGGCAAACAAGGACAATTAAATATACAATACCACCAGAAAATCAGCTCACCCCACTAAACCAAACTTCCTCATCAGTTGACCATGCTATGGCCAAAGTATTGCAGATTCTCTTAGCTGTAAAGCGAATGCTATAGCGTATATCTTATCTGCAAGGTATCAGCTTACCATAATTCTAGAAGCATTCCATTCATTACCAGTTCCAGGCTGAAGAGGATGATAAATCCTAAAACCTTCTTCAAACAAACTCTCCAATCTCCCTAAAATATATAGAATCCCAACAGGGAGTGGAGTTTTAGTTAGGGTAAAAATCCCACACTGTTGGATGCACGGGCATCCTTCGCCTTTTGAAGGATTATTCACTTCCTACGTAAAACAAAAAAGAAAAAACAAACCTTGGTGAAAGTGGATAGGACAATGGACTCTGAGCGCGCTTATGAGTCCGATGCATTGATAAAGCAGAAACAAACATAGATCTTCCTCACTCCCCTACGACGCCATCACAATCGCACCACATACAGTATTACTGCACCTGTCTGTTAGTGTGTAGTCTGCGCTTCTCGTTTTGTAAGCAGACGCTTATGTTTTGTGACCGTTGATGTACTGTATTTCTATGTGTTTACGTGTTAATTAACGTTTCTCTACATTAATGGCGAGTAAACGGAAACAAAGCTCTAATTCGTTTAGACAAAAACTTGAAGTGCAACAAAGACTGAACAAAGGTGAAAGTGTAACTCAATTAACAATCAAATTTAGTGTTCGCAAAGCAACGATTACCGATTGGAAAAAATAGTGGTAAAATTGAGCAGTTTTGTTCTGATACAAGTGAAAAAACTCTTGTAAAACGGCATAGATCGACAGTGTCCACTTATGGAAAACTTGATGAAGCTGTATTTTTGTGATTTACACAAGAAAGACAGAAAGGAATACCTATTAGTGGCCCCTTGATAAAAGAAAAGGCGCTTCAATTGAACAAGCTTATGGATGGCGACTCATGATTTTCAGCGAGCTACGGGTAGTTAAACCGCTGGAAGCTTACAACGCAGATGAAACTGGACTGAATTATAAAGCACTGCCTAAGAAAAGTCTTCCATCACAAGAGGTGAAATCTGTCCAGGGATTTAAAGTAACTAAACAGCACCTAACGGTCTTAACTTGTACCAATGCATTGGCGAACAAAAGATGGTAATTGGTAAATCGGCAAAACCACGGGCCATAAAGAACGTAAACATGAACTTCCTCCCTGTATATTGCAAGAACAAAAAAAAAACGCTTGGATGGACAGTACCTATTTAAAGACTGGTTTGAAAAACAATTTCTGCCAAAAGTGAAAGCATTCAACAAAGAAAATGGACTGTTTCCTTGTGCCCTGTTACTAACGCTACGTCTCATCCAGAAGTAATGCTACTTGTTTCCGTTCATATTAAAGCTATTTTTCTGCCACCGAATGTCACTTCAATTTGGAGTCATTGGATCAGAAAGTGTTACAAGCAATTAAACAAACATATAGAAAGATGCTTCATCGATCCCTGCTTGAAGAGTATGAAGGAGCGTCGCTCTTCTTTTCTTCAACTAGTTCAACTAGTTCAGATTCTTCTTCAGCTAGTTCAGAAAATTCCTGGTTATGAAGGAACACAAGAAAATTGCCTTCAAGTATGGGGTGATACTGATGACAATGGCCACGAGGGTGTATGGTGATGAAGACAATGTTACCATGTTGCAGCAGGGCTCAGCTGAGAACGACTGCATCAATTCAGAGGATAGCGAGGAGGAAGGGAACGTACAAACGGACATTGTCTCACACGCAGATGCGGCCTTGACCTTGGCCTACGCTATGTTTAACAACATGCAGCCGCTACACCCAATGTTATGTTTATGCGTCGTTGGCGCAACATTGCTTCCTCAAGTCGGTTTAGTTCTATGCGTCAGAAGAATACCACTGAGTTTACTTCTTAAGTGAAAACAGATTACTGTACAGTAATTGTTGAAAACAGAATACTATAATTTTTGAAATTGTTGAAAACAGATTACGTACTGTAATTGTGTTTGTTGTGAAAACAGTCTAATAGTTTCTTTCTGTGTTTTATGAAATGTAGTTTTTTGTACTGTAATGATTCTACAGAACTGAATCTAAATTCTACAGTTAAGACTTAAAATTTTTTTCCATATTCCCTGTATTAAGGTTTAAAATTGTTGAGAAATTTTTTCCCGGACTTGTTCGGATTATCGGGATTTTCGAATTAGCAAGACACCACTGTATATCTATATTTTACAATACAATGATTTAGTCAATTTTTATAGTAGAAATTAGGTACATTGAAATTAGCTATATTTAAACTTAATGTATAAGCTAATATTATTAAACTGTACTAGAGATGGAGCAACTTTATTGGCCACGTACAGAAAAATAAAGCGTTGAATTAAATATAAAGCTGGTTAGCAAAGTCAATAAATTATATTCTAATAATTCTAATAATTCTAATTGCAGTGAAAGTTCACTTACATATGAGAAATACGTAGTAATTCTAAGAATTCAAACGCTCGGCAGGATGCAGCCGCATTCCAAGGTACGGTGGATAAGTTGACGGTCGCAGCATTCTACAGTTCTAGTCTACGGGTCCTGGTTAGGCCGGCATTCTTGGTTAGTCTATATATAAAGAGAAGTTCGTGAGCTCGCATAGATTAATTCAAAAATAGATTGGCACAGAGTTTAGTAGTACGCAATTTATAAAGTTCTACTTAAATTTATATTGATAGAGTCAGTGCAACAAGATGGCATCATAGATTGGTACAGGCACGTAAGATCTTTCTATTGGGTCGGTGCATACTGATTGCGGTTTTTTTGGGGACCTTTTTTTCTGAAAACTTTTCATAAAAATTGGCGCTTTTTAAATTAATTTCAATAAAAATAATTCTCTCTTTCATATTATTATTCGCCATATTATTTCGACCACTTTTCGCGATCCCAACGAATTTTTTGACAAAGAAACAATCAGGATAATTAAAAATATTTTTCTTTCATATTTGTCAAGTACAAATGCTACAACTATTGTTACAAAACATTGAACTAAACCAAATAAAATTGCTAATATGCTAGGAGACAATACTGTACATGTCGTATCAAACACTAATTCAATCTAAGGAACTGCGAAAGTGAGTTGCAGGAAAATTAGCATCATAGATGTTAAAGTTAGACCTCTTAGGTTTCTTAAGGCGCGTCCACACTGGAACAACATTCAGCCACACAGTGCAACTGCAACCTGTTGCAATATGAAAAGTTGATATTTTTTGCACTAAACTGCATTGTGTTGCATATGTTATTGTCGCGGTGCAACAAAAATTGTGTCGTGTTGCATGAATTCGTTTTAGCGGTAAAGATCAAACGATAATATGCAACCACGTAAAACATTCGATAACATTGGTTTCTGTGTGGACAGATTATTACGAGTCGAGACTGGTTGTAGTCGCGAGCAGTGATGGCGTTTAAGTGGAGTGCAGAGAGTTGTTTACATTTAATAATTATAGAGAATATGCGTGTCTTTGGAATTTAAAGAATCGCATGTATAAATGCAGAGAGACGAAAAACGATGCGTGGAGGGCCGTTTGTACAGCGGTGGATGCCTATCTCATGAGTATGCTAAAAAAAATTGAAATCTGGTAAGCCAGTTTTAGCGAGAACGAAAACAGTACCGAAAAATGAAAAAATCTGGAGCAGGTGCCTAGTTTTATTCAAAGTGGTTTGCCTACAATTCTGTATTATTTCTTCGATACGACAACAAAGTACGCCTATGCAAAGAAGGAGCTGAGGATATGGTGAGTAAAAAGGCTTTAGGATACAATTTTTTGTATTCAACCAAAAATAGAAATATAATTCAAAAATTAGTCTGCGAAGGCAGCATTCCCTGAGGTATACCAAAAAAATCAGCAAATTCTTTTCGAATATCTTTTGCTTCATTTGATGAATTTCGAACAACTTTTCTGTACGAACGAAAACAATTACTTTCACTATGTTTTCTCCATGATCAATCTAAAATTTCTCCTGTATCCTTATCTTCACTGTCAAACGTTCCTAGTGGAGTGTAGGAATTTATTTAACGTGCGCTAGTCCTTAAAAAATTATGAAGGTAAATACAGGCCATAACAATACATTCTGCAGTTTCTGGCTCAAAAAGTAAGGGTTTTCTAAACAGCCTAAATACTGAAAATAGAATTCCAAAAACATTTTCTGATATTCTACTTGCTCTACTGAGACGGTAATTGAATATCCTCTTAGAAGAACCTCTCTCTTGTGCTCCGGGGTAAGGTTTCAATAATTTTGGTGGCAAAGGGAATGCATTGTCCGTCTAAAAACACATAAGGCACTAGCTTATTTCGCCATGATAAAGTGCCACATTCTGGAAGTTTGAGTTTGCAGTCAGTCAATAATTTCTTGAAAGTTGTATTTTCGAAAACTCCCCCATCAGATATTCTTCCTTGGGAACCCACATGGAAATATAAAAATCTGTAATTAGCGTCCATTAGACCAGAAAGAACAATACTGAAATAACTCTTGTAATTAAAGAAGTCACTTTCAGTGTTATGAGGTGCTTTTATTGCAATATGCTTTCCATCTGACACCTGCACATTTTGGAAAGTTCCAAAGCACGTCAAAGTTATTAGCAACTTTTTCCCATTCTTGGGCACCTTAGGCATCTAAAAAATATGTATTTTATTGGATTTTTATTTTCTTTCACCCTATTTTCATATATTTTTTAAAAGTAAAATTTTCATATATTTCTTAAAAGTGAAACATCTGCTAACAAAATTGTGGGAAACCACAAAAATACTAGATGATTTAAACGTCTTAATAAATTTACACGTCTCACACAAAGTAAAAAAAATATAAGATCAGTCTCGAAAAGAGAGGCATATAAAATAATTCAAAACATACAGAATAAGCGGCAACGAGAGAAATTTGATGTATTTGGAGAGCACAGTAAAATTACAGATTTGAGCTTCAACCGCATATTGACAAACATCTAATAAGTAATATTTTGTTTGGCTCAAGTATGGGTAAATACGACAAAGGAGTGTCAGGACCAAGTAACGCATATGGAGTAGTTTCCTCTCCAGAAGCTTACGGGATAACATCGGCGTCAGATTCATCGTATTGTACCACTCCAGATTTATCAGCAGATGGACCATACATACAAGAATCTTCCACTCTATATTTGCAAAACTCTTCATTCAGGCATTATTGTAGAGCCATTACAACTGAGTAATATACAGAATTATATGTAAATTTTCAAATTTATAAAACAATATAATAAACTTTTCTTACCTTAACTTGATCTGGAAGTACTTGTACTAAGGCAGCACACACGCATCTTCTGAAATATCTTGCTTCGGAATTTTAAATAAATACATCAAGCTGATGTAAGAATCTTCAGTTGCCAGAAAGTGCAATGTAACAGCTAGTCGTTCTTGTGGAGGTATTGTTTTTCTGCAAATGGTAACTTGCTTTTCTTGTTAGTAGCGCAATTTTTTGAAGTAACAATTATCTTCGCTAGACATGCGTAAAAAATTTCTAAAGCAACCATCAGTATTTAGTTCTAACAGAACGTAGTCTTTTCTTAAAACTGATAATAATTCATTTTCACCATAGGTTCCTCTTTTTTCCAAACTTGGACGAACCCAACATTTACGATTTCGTTTTTGTGAATATCCGTCCAAAATAAGCAAAGCCGCGACAGCCAACAACAAGTCTTTGTTCATGTTGTCAGAATGTAACTGAAAGCAACTTTATGATTACGTTACATTATGTTGCATTCAGGTACAACATCATGTAAAATTTTTGTACCAGTGAGAATAGTTTGTTGTAAACGGATTTTATTGCAATAAAGTGTTCGGCAACTTGTAGCGACATAGATGCAACAAAAGTTGCTGAATGTTGCTCCAGTATCGACTCGCCATTACGAAGGCAATCATTGAAACTTATTCTCGTATGTGATGAATAAATATATCTTCGTATATCTTCTATAGCAGTTTCAATCGCATTTTGTTTATTATTGCGTTTCGACACAATATCTTTCTAACTTCTTCAATATTGTTACTCAAATAGACATCACATGAACTTTCGGACACCGCAATTAGAATAAAAATCGTTACTAGTAAAGATGGTAATATGTTTTATCTAAGTAATATGTACAAACTAAGTAATATACAAACTAAGTAATACGTACAAATAAGTAATATGTTTTATATGATGTAAACGCTCCAACAGTAAATGAATACGAAGTACTAAGTGCAATACATATATTGAGTCCAGTTCCAAAGAAACCTCGCCGATTTTTTTGCTTATTTCGCCTACATAAGCTGGTGATTTAGCTAAGCCAGCACCAGAAGCAAATACAAATAAAATATTACCAATAAATAGCATCCATAATGCTGTAGAGTATGAGAGGATGCCAGCACCTGCTTAAATATGTTAAAATGAGTCATAAAATATATTATGTGTGTCTTTTATATCGACTTTTAAGATCTAAGAGTTGTTTGTCAGAATTAAGTCTACTTAGTGTTACATACGATTTATTTGTTTGTTTTTTTATTATTTGTTTTTTTTTATCTAAGGAACCAAGATCTTTATGTTCAATTGGTTTCAAACGTCTAATTACTCCTTTCCTTTCATTTAACAAGTGAATTTAGTAATGATTAATTAGAAATAATATAAATATAAATTAGTAAATTAACATTTAATCCGCTTAAAAGAAAGACATGGCGCGAAAAACATCAAATTCACCGCTTAACACGGAAGCATTTATAGTCTCTCGCATAGAATAATATTCAAATGATGCCGACGTAACGCGCGCCAGAAAACTCAAAGCATATATGACCTCTTACCAGCATCTACTATACGGCATATCGGGATCTTTGTCATAGATATGTGCATGTGAATTTATACCGATGGAATATTTCCGCATTTAAGGTTTTTGCGAAAACTATTATTATTATTATTTTTAACTGAAATTTTTTTAACGTTTATATCACCCACCATATTTTCAATAAGCAGTCATGCTTCTCATCTTTTTGCGTTTTCGACCAATCTCATTGGATGTTAGTTTTACGAGTTGTTGCAGAAAGCGTTTCAATGCGATGCCCCCTAAGATTTAGGTTGCATCATCACTGTTTATGCCCACCACCATTTATACTTTCGTCAACAAGATACGCAATTTTGATCGTTAGAAATCTCAATGGAAAAAGACATATTTTTATTGGGTCTAGTTCAAAGCTAAAACTTTCTAGGAGTAGTTTCTTTCAAGCCACGCCTATCTAGCGATCGGCTACATCTAATGCCACCGGCTGCGGAAACACGCCAAAGGAGCTTTCTGTCCGCTAATTTCACATAAAAGAACTCACTCAATCTAGCGGTCCTCAACAGGTTTCGAGAGAGTTACGTGTATGCATCGAGTATAGACATGGATTTTCTTAATTTCGATTTGTGCGTATCCTTACGTCTAACTATATTCTTTGTGTATTGTCGCGCGCGTTCGCGACTAGATTAGTGAACAAGTGTTTGTAAATACATGAATACGTAGTGTACATGTTATATTAGTGTAGTGCATAAAAAGTGTGGTTCCGTTCTTTGTGGTGTATCCGAAGTTAACGCAACCGAAATATGTGTATGCATAGAGAGTGAGACAGCTAATAGAAAATATTAAAAGTGCAGGGGTTTATCTAAGAAAAATTATATATTGTTCTACAAAATGGCATTACAATACATTTCTCAAGCAGATTACAAGCTAGGCAAAATATAGTTAGAAGCAGAACTGATGAGAGCTACAGAAAAACAAAAAGCATACGAATAAATAGACGAATTACCAAAATGGGGCTTACGGAGAACTTTCAAACCTGTAAAAACTAAAAGGAAGGAAACAGGTGTGCAGGAAAGAAAGCTCAGGTGAAGAATCAACAATTTCAATCAAAAAGCTCACGGTAAGCACAAATAACAATTTTGATATTCTTGTACAGAATTACAGAATATTATATTGCCAGTAGTGGAAGAGAAACAAAAAGCAGCTAAGAGTGCAAGAAACCTATGGAACGTAGACCGCCGCCGATTGTGGTACATAATCAAAGCAATTATGTTAAAATTCAAAAATATATGGAGATCAACAGAATTGAATTATATTCAGCAAAATGCTGCAATAAAGGCATTAGACTTTTCACCAAAACTCCAGAGGATTTTTGAAAAGGAGATAATTACTAGAAGGGTTGGATGAGCAGGTCCATACTTACCAAATGCCGAAGGGCAAACAACTAAAAATAGTACTAAGAGGAGTTTCCCAGTGCACAGAAGAAAAGGAAATAGAAGAATATCTGACAAGCAAAGGGCTACTGTTTCACACGGTAAAGCGGCTAGGCAACAAAAGGAAGAAATTTCCGCTAATTCTAGTTCACACAGAGAAAACCGAGGAAGGAAAGGAAATCTATGCGTATTACCATAGAGCCAAAGAGAAGACCTACGACATCAGAACAATGATACAGATGTCAGAGATACGGACATGTGCAATATAGATCCATCGCAACACACATATGCATGCGTTGTGCTAACGCTCATCCATCCTGAGAATGCGAGCAAAAAGATAAAGCATCCACATGTGCAAATGTGGATGCGCACAAAGCAAATGATTGGAATTGCCCAAAAAACCCAGACCAAATCAAATGATCTCTAGAACAACAAAAGTAGCAACGTGTAGAAGCATGAAGAGTAGTATCTGGAGTTTCATATTCTCAGAGAATTCAAGGTACAGCCGAAAGAAGTGATGCAAATAACCTAGATACGAAAATTAAAAAGTAGTAATAAACATCTTATCAGAGATAAGAAAAACTACTATAAAAACACTGAATGGAAGTTAAATCATCAATTAAAATTGGAACATGGAACGCTAACGGCCTGAAGAATCGGCTGGATGAATTGAAAATAATCAAGTGGGAAAACGAATTGACAGCTATGCTTGTTTCAGAAACAAGCTTAAAAACAGCTGATCGAATAGCCATTCCAGGATGGTCCATAATCATGGAAGATAGGCCACTAAGCCCAGGAGGTGGAGTCGCCATAATCGTAAGAAATAAATATAGCTATAATAAGGTACAGATGAATCCGCCAAACATTGAGGCTATTACAATATAAACCACCATAGGAGGAGAAAAACTGACGATGGCGGTCAGACGTATTTTGGGTCTTGTTCTGATCGTCTACGAGTGAGGATCTCGCACAATTTGATCAGCAGTAATTCACCATCATTTGATTAAACCTATTCTCGAACAGCAAGCAAAATTCGTAGTATTGAATCTGATTTGCATTAAACTAAGAGCCAGCTACAAATTGATTATTTTATTTAAATTTAATTTAACTCTAGTCAGTAGTAAAATTCTATTATGAAATCAGGTATGTACGTATTACATTCAATATTTTCTGCTGAATCTTTTTATTCACATGTCACTCACTTCTTATTTCATTCACTTATATCAATATTTCATAACCCTTTCTTAACAAACTACTTTGACAATAACGAAGCAGAGGAGTAGATGGGTTCACGTCATAGGAAGATGGAGACTAACCGCCCAACCCAACGAGACAATGACGATGGTGGAGATAGCACAGTAGAGACACGTGAAGAACATCATCGACGATTATTCCACTAGTATTTCGGAGATAACTAATAAACCCTACATACACAGCAAATTCATTTACTTCCGTAAAAAATTATATCGTATCTTTTTATCTCACACTATTTTCCATATCTTCGCCAGGATAACTGACTGGATCAAGCTACAATATTTTCGTTAAATATGTCATTCAACCTTCAATTTAACTCGCTTAATGGCTTAATCTTTAAGTGAGCATTCAATACAAGAAATGAAAAATAAAATGCAGTAACCGTTTTCAAGACTGTAGCGCAAAATTCATATAAAAAAGGTTATCCTGCACTTATGTTAAATTGTTATTTAGGCAAAAAAGTGTTTCAAATTAAATTGAAACAGCTTCAAACATACTACACTACAAAATTTCGCCAAATGTTCTGTTCTGAAGATATCCAAAAATATTTAAAACTTGGCAACAAGGCGTTATGTTTAAGATAATACAATTCACTAATTCCATTATAGGCAAATATATAGAGAACTATACTGATCCAAAATACTGTTCAACCGCTTAACATAGAAATTAAAGTTTTGGCAAAATTTATAATGACGAATTTGTGTTCTCTCAGATTTAAAATAAATAGATATTTACTTTCAAATAGCTAAAGTATGACTATCACCTAAAGAAGAAGAAATAACAAAATGTTTAAATCGGGAACAATGTAAATAATAAACAATTTTTCCTCTACTTTCATTTTTTTATAAGCTATTTTGACTCTAATCTCCTTGACTCTATCTTCCGATGCTTCTTCTTTCTACATGGTTTGCACTTCTTTTTCCTTTTTTGTTAAGTTATTATTTTATGCCCTTAGTTTGTATTTATTTTTTATTACTTTTTCTTTTCCTTCAAAACTCTTTGCCATTACTAGTATTGGTCCATTGATCCGTTTCTCCCTATTCCTTTTGCTTCTTGTACATTTATTTCTACCCCGAGTTTATCTCTAATCCAAAGTTTTAACTCTTCTGTTTATACTTCCAATTCGATTCATTTATAATCATATTATTCAAACTGTTTTGACGCTCCTGTTTTTCTAGTTTTGTACTCAGTCCAGTCTTTGCATCTCTTCTTTGATTTCTCTTATCTTTGTCTCTTTTCTTCATCCCTTTGTTGCATATCGTCTTTTACTTTCTTCTTTTATCTGCCTTAAATCATTAACTACTATCTGCAGATTTTCCATTACTAATCCGTGCTATTCTTTCATTATTTTCGCTACCCATTCTTTTACCTTATCTTCATTTACCTTATCTACTTACTCTTCTCCCTTTTGTTTTTCCGTACCCATTATCTTCTGCTTTTGTTTAGTTAAACCCTGTTCCTCACCTGTCTTTGGCTTTCTTTGGTTGCTATGCTTTATAAATGAAATATATGTTTTATATTTTTTATTTATTATCTGGCAACTCCGTCAAGAATCACATGTGTTTACTGGTGATTATTTTCTTTTGTTTTATCTTTCTCTAAGCGTTTTTCTCTCAAAACCTTCTGCTCCCTTTTAAATATTGTTTTTTATTTTCACTGATTTTGCCTTCACTAACACCTTGAATATTTATTCATTGTACTGCGGCTGTTGCCACGTGTACACTCTGCCATCTGGTATCATGCTAGACTTGTACTATAAATAAATAAATAAATAAATAAATAAATAAATATATAAGTAACTAAATAAATACATAAATAAATTAACCTTTATTAGTTTATGCATAAATACACTAAATATAACACTTAATTATACATGTCTCAACATATAAATTTCCACACCTATAGATCCAACATTTCCGACCTCCTGCATGATTATCTCGTTCCTAGTACTCCTAACCAAAACCAGCATCCTTCTCTAATATCTCACCTGCACTCTCTCCATCCATCTTTTTTTTTCTTCCCAGCCCATACTTCCGCTCCATACATCATAATACTGTTTACACATACCTCTATAAATTCATCCTCATTCTCTCTAGTTCACCAAACTTTCTTTCCCACACCAGCCTCATTCTCTCCATAACTCCCGTAGTCTTCGTGTGACCCGTTTTGCGCTAATATAAAACTAAATATTTGTAAACCTTTGCCCTTTCAACTTTATTCCTCCCTATTTCAAATACATCATTTTTACAGTATTTCCCTCTTTTCTTACACACCATTATTTTAGTTTTATTCACATTCGTTTCCATTTCCTTCTATCGACTTGTACCGTGTAATCAATATATACAATATATTTTATGAACAAAGTTTTATAAACAATAGGTTTTGCGGTGAGTAGCTCCACCGCAAAACCAACTATATCCATTTTTTCCACTATATCCATATCACAAACATCAAATAGGTTCAAGCTAAACCAACCAGATCCATTAAAAATTTAGGTTTAAAAAGAAGGTTCCAAAGCAAAACCAACTTCCACCCATGATGCAGGTACACAATCAGTTATATCCAACGGACCAAGCAGTGCGCTCCATTACCGTTTCTGATGTAAAGGTTATGTTGCCATGTGCTTTATAGTTTTGTTATTCTGTAAGAGTGCACAATATGAGGTTTCTTTAAGTTTTTTATGAAAATAAATAATCTTAAGTGATATTTTTTACAAAATGGCTGATTATGATTTGGATGATTCACTGCTTGTGAGCAAAGTCCTTTATGTCACAAGAAAAAAAAAAGCAACACAACTGGAAATTGCCAAGAAAAAACTGTACACTCCATCAGGGCGCGATACGTTCATACAGTGTGATGTATAGCATTTACTACGTAAAGGAGAAAACAATAAAAGATTTGAATGCTCCAAAGTTAGATCAATTGACGTGAAAATGTTCTGCGATGAACTTTATGAAACCCCCAACGGACAACTTTATTGCTTCATGCATACAAACATTGGATGTTAAAAAAAAGTACCTAGCCAGGTGCATGTACTTGAGAGAAATGGTTAAGGTTCAGCACACACATGCCGAGCCTATTATTTTATTACAAATAGTAATAAACAAAAATTACAAGTATATAAAAAAAATTTATTTCCATTTCAAAGATCGGGGCTTATCATCTAAAGTCAATCGTGAAGAAAATTCATTTAGGGCTCAAAATCAAGGAAACAAGAGGAGGGGAGAGAATTAGTGTGAAATTTTACGAAAAGAAAGACTGTGTGAGAGAATTTATTAAAAAGCCGAAACGATGTGAAAACCACTACGGAAGGAAAAAATTTAAACTGTTATATTGTTAATACCTTCATCCCAATTTCAACATCAATAAACTTCTGAAAATATACAATGGATCTGTTGATAAACCTCTCCGTGTACAGAGAAGTATGTTCAAAAATATTTTTAACAACGAATTTAATCTTTGATTCAATCACAATTTCCGGATGTATGCACACAATGTGTTTTTATTATTGAAAAAAACTGAAAAAAGGGTCCCCAGAAGTAGCAATGTTGATATCAGAAAAACGCGTACATAAACTGAGAGCTAAAGCTTTTTATGCACTTCTAAGGAAACCAGATGATGATGAAACAATTACATATATTTTTGATTTGCAGCAAATTCTCCCGTTACCTAAAACGCCCATACAAGAAGCTTTCTACTCCAGCCAACTGAATTTTTACAGCCTTTATACCAGTGAACAAACTGGGAGGAATCCTCACTTTTACGTGTGGACTGAGAATTTTGCTGGCAAAAGTAGCATTTAGATTTCCAATGTTTTAGTACATTTTCTGAAGACAACTAAATCATTACATCACAAAAAAATTACGTTTATTTGTAGATCGGTGTATTCATCAAAATAAAAATAACAACATTGTTCAGATGCTCTTTCAGGTCCTCTTAAAATCTTATGAAAATGCAAAGAGCCTGAGGAAGGTATCGCTAGTTTTTCCTGTTCATGAACAGCCGATTTTTTCCCAGCCGATTGTGTTTTCGGCAGAGTTGAAAAAATTGGAGAAAAAATCAACCATTCTTTGACCCCACGAATACATTGCTGTAAACAGGAAGATTGAAGATATTAAAAACCTAGGTGAAGATTTGTTTTGTTCGACACCAAATCCTTGAAACAAGTTTTAAAAAATGTGGATATTATACGCACTATGAAAAGGATTATTCTTTAAAAAAAAGCTGGACTTTTTCTGTATCGTATAAAGCAATGAACAATTACCGCTTTGAAGAAGAAACTGTTTTCTAATCACCATTAAAACATGGTTTCCGAGGAAGGTCAGCTACACAGTTTATCCTTCCAAATCTTCCTCTTTCTCAACCAATTTTCAGTGAAAAAATTGTCGATGTCAAAAAACTTCTGGCTCTTATGTTTCGGGAAAATTGGGAAAGTACTGAAGAACCCTTCATTAAATGGTACCGAAATGTTTTGTACCGACAATCAACAAGTTTAGTGGAAGAAGATGAGACAATCTGCGACTGTTTAGTTCCAGAAGTTGTATTCACATTTGATTTTTGTTTGATTAAACATAAACGATATTTTTACAATATTTTTTATTAATTACTTTTTTATTGTTTTCATACATAATTTTTTCATTATTTTAAATTATTTTACGTTCCTAAGGAATATTAACTTTACTAAACTTTTGAAAAGTATTCTTATGCTGGTCCAAAATTTTTTTTCTTCATCTTAGTGCACAACCAACTTTATCCAAACTAAGTTACTAAATAACTAAAAAATGGTTCAACATTTCATGAATTTTATTTTATAAAACAGTTTGCTTAACGACAAAGATAAAGAAAAGCATAACTTGCCATTGCACCATCAAAAAATAATTTGTTAAACTTTTTTTTTAATACTGTAAAATTTGACCTAGTGGATAAAGTTAGTGTTGCGGTGGTGCTCCTCGTGTAGTCAATATGTTTATAAAAACTTAATAATGAGGAGTTTGAATGTTATGGTGACAACCAACGTAAAGACAATGGAATTTTAGAGCTCCTCATAAACTTAGCTTATTTTCTAAAAATTGGAGTTATGAGATTTTTCAGCGAAGGTAGAGAGTTCATTGTTATGCGAGAGCGTAGTATTTACTTCTAGCAGTAAGACCAAATTTTAAATAGGTGCGTTATTATTTGGAAGACTTTGATTAGGAAGTCTTTAAGAATCAATTCCAAAAATTGAGGCAGATGGACACGTGTTTCTGGCATAGTAGTAACTATCGTCAGAAACCTCTCATTTATACCGTTTTATGGGTTCGGCGTTCTATTATTGCGCTATGGCCGCGTCTTCAATCAATTCTTAAAATATTCCTTATAAATTATGCAAGTTTTCATATATGAAACGTTATATATCGATATTAATTGTATAATGTATATATTGCATTTGGACGAAATAGCACCTTTACAAGTTGAGATGAACTATTAAAGTGTTTTATCTAACGGGATTTTAACAATGAAGAGCAAGGGATTTTAACAATCAAAGTTACACGATAATTCAATGAAGAATGTAAGTAGTATTTACTTCTAGTAGTAAGATAAATTTTAAATAGGTGTGTTATTATTTCGAAGATATTGATGACAATCTTTAAGATTCAATTCCAAAAATTAAGGTAAGGTGGACACGTGTTTCTACTATCTCCAGAAACATGTGTCCATCCTGCGTCAATTTTCGGATTGATTCATAAAGACTTCCTAATCATCAATATCTCCGAAATAATAACGCACCTATTTAAAATTTGGTCTGACTGCTAGAAGTAAACACTACTTACATTCTTCCTTGAAATCTGCTATTACTACATTACTATAATACTGGAGATGAACTTCAGATCTTATTTAAGAGGTTGAATAAAGGTGCTATTTCGTCCAAATGCAATATATACAGCTAATAAAATGCATTATACCAAATGCATTATACAACTAATAGATCGATATATAACGTTTAATATATGCAAACTTGCATACACTTGTAATTTATAAGGAAGATTTTAAGAATTGATTTAAGACAGAGTAATAGCGCAATGATAGAACGCCGAACTCATAATTTGGTGTAGTGATATCCTGCGACTACAAGGAAATGAGAGGGTGCTGACAACAGCTACAACTCTGCCAGAAACACGTGTCCACCCTGCCTCAATTTTTGGAATTGATTCTTAAAGACTTGCTAATCATCAGTATCTTCGAAATAATAACGCATCTATTTAAAATTTGGTCTTACTGCTAGAAGTAAATACTATTTACATTCTTCATTATACAGACTTAATCATACAAAATTAAAATATTTTTTGTTAATTGCATTATTCATTATTGTTATTTTGTATAAAGTATTACAATTTACTTTCAATTTAATTTGAATAAAATGCTTCACAATTTGACTAACAGATGTCAGATTTCAAAGCTTCCTTCGGATGTATTACTTTCATGTAAATTCCTTATGGTGCGTAATAAAAAAAGACCGTGTACATACGATTTTATTTAAATAAAATTGACGCCATTCTTTTATTGTAAATTTTATTTACATATATTTAGTAATAAATTAATGTGAAATTTGACATTGCGCTCTTAGAGATAATAGCATCAATGTTTGGTCCAATAGACCATGTGGCAATGTGTTAAACGATGGGGAAGTGTACAAAATTGTTCGAATTTATTTGATCCTGCCCACTGGCGCACCCAGAACCGTTTTTCGGTGGTGGGGTAGGAGAGGGGGTCTGCATAGGATTGTTTTTTTTTTTTATTAAAAGGCTTGCATAGACTAAACCTGTTAGCATTGGTAAAATATTTCAGGGGGGGGGGGGGGTTCTGAGCAAAACACCCTCTTATCCCAACTACCCTCAATGGGTCTGACCCTAAGGAGACATTAAAAGGTCATAAAATTAAATAGGACATCTCTTGTAGGATTTTATATATTTTAAAACTAATGCTAAACATCTTCTTTTACATCAAATTAACTATTTTAAACATTACGTAAAATATTTTAATCAATTCAGTCATTATCATAACGTCAATATTTTATATTTTCTTCCTCTTAGTTTTATCTATAAAATTCAATATAAACTTTGCTTTGCTACGACATAAACTTTGTTACTGAGAGTACATACCGGATATCCCAATAGTGTGTCCAAGTCCAATTGCTCCTGTATCATATTATATGGAGAAAAATTTCCAAAGCAGAAGTGTCTAG
>WYDF02093974.1:0-10815 GCA_009867245.2 Adranes taylori | reverse complement strand
ATGTGTGTGTGTGTGCGTGTGTATATATATATAGATTATTTAAGTAATTTTTGAAATTTAATGATTCAACTTACCACAAAGTCATTAACAATTCTAAAAGTTTCCGTTACCACCAATAAAGTCAACACGATTATTTATATTTATTTGATTAAATAACTCTTAATATTTAAATATTGTGTAGAAATTAATTTACATTATAATTTTTCTAAAGAAGTGTCTTTTAAATAAAATATTAGTTTTATTTTATTTATATAAGTTTTAGTTTTACAATCTAGTAAGCGTAATAAAGTTTTATTAAAAAGTCTCTAAACAGCACACATTAAAGGTAAAAGAAAAAAGTTTTGATAGGTCTAAATTAATCATATTTTTCGAATTACAATACATATTATATTAAAAAAAAAAACTGTTTGGCGCGCGTTTTAAATCGACCAGGTGAGTATTTTGACTGTGTAGGTATGATAAAGAATGTGTAAGCATTTATGTGTTTGCGCGGTTAGTTTCTTGTTGCTTCTAGCACGTTTGGCGTCCGTTTGAATGAGCGTCGTTTTGAACACCTCAGAGTCGGAGACGCTGTGCTTTGAAGGCTATAGCGCTAGCTAGCGTCGGCGTATTTCATTAGGGTCACCGACGCATTTATTTTTATTTTATCCGAGATTTGCGATATGAGGAAAAATATAAAATTAAAATTCGATAATTTGGTGTCTATATAATAATTATAGCTTACGTATTATTTTGATATAACAATCGCTTATTCTAAATATAAATCATCATCCTGTTTTTTTAATTTCTGTTTTTATCTTATGCGTAATATGATATATTATAATGGTGAATATTCATAGATATAGGAATAAGTAGTATAAAGAAATTAATTAAGATTTATTATGAGATTTGACCTTTGAACAAGTGTGAACTTTGTAAGAGTTTCTTCGTCCTTGTTGGCTGGTTGATAACAGATTTAATTTGGTTTACCATGTCTAGCTATAGTAAATACTGGTTAGAGTAGAGTAACTAATTTTAGAAAAGCGAGTGTTAAAAAATAGAAACACACAGTTTCGGATCAAAATAAGAAATCTGGTTTATTATTAAAGTTAATCATTCGTATATAATGAAACCTATAATACGTAATTGTAAATAATAAATAAGTTAGTAATGCAAGTAATAGGTTATATTTCTATCTGATTGAACATAGTAATTCAGCTGGTATGTGAATTCAAAAATGGCGATGTGGCGATGACGGAGAAAACAGATGGAGCGCGCAGATGCTAATCACTGTCGCCTGTATACTAGTACTATAAATTCACGAGAGCTATGATACGAACCTGCACACCAGCACGAACATCTAGCGACATATCTAGCCTATGTTTTAGTTCTCGAACGCGAATATCTCACGACATATCTCTACCATATATTTGCTTACGAACCGAACATCTCACCACATATCTAAACTATGCACACTAACGCGAATGCTCGCAAACGAACAGTATGTGTGCTATTGGTTACCTAAATTTGGCAGATTCCTGCATTTTTACAGATATCTGCTGTATATTGCATTGGAAATTCACCATGTGGTTATTTTCGGTAATATTGCATAAATCCAAGATTGCCGCCTGTCCAAATGTAAAAAAAAACGCACGTGGAACATGCATGAAGACTCCACCCCGTCCCAAATGTTACTAGATTCGTGTGTTGATAGTGGAAAGTTACTATTAGATTTAAACTGAAAAAGCCCTAGATTCTGAAAAGTCACTAGGTTCTACGAGATGTGGTACAACCATTCTTTATCAGGGGCTGGCGGCAACGTACTGCTGGCGCTGTCGGTTTAGTGAGGTCGATCTGTTGCTGATGTTGATTCGTGGTGCGATTAATTCATGATGAGGTTGACTTGGTGCGCTTGACGGTTGGTTCATTGATTATGGGTTCTCCCTTTCACGTCGACCTTCACCAGAATGTTCGATGACACAGTTAAAGGGCGTGGGTGTGGAAGATAGAAAAGATGTGGATGCGAGAGAAAAACATGAAAAATGAGTGTTAAGAAAAGCGAAAATTTCAGGTGAAGGATTACGTAATGCAATGAGTGTATACCTGACTTGGTGGCATAAAATTCTACTACTGACTTTGTTGAATTTAATTTAATTTTAAAATAAAAATTAAATAGTGATTCGTTGGTGGCGCTTTACTTAAAAGTCCGTGGACGTAATCGCCACTCCATCTGTCATATTCTGGACTTACTACGTTTTGTTACATCTTACATAAAACAAAAGCTGAACATTTTAGTTTTGACTACCACCTTATAACTCATCTATTAAATTCAGTTAGCACAATAGCTGTTTAGGGTAAATTAAATAAAATAAGCATAACCTATAAATCGCCTACATATAAATCCCCTCATACCCGTACTTGCTTACGGCGCGAATAGCTCTGCTGTTCGCTTTGCTGCGGCAAAGGTGTCACGTTTATGTCACTCAGCAGCCTGTACATTTTATAATAAAAATAATTTACAGGCATCATGTCCTGACGTCAACTAATGAGCCCAAAATTTTTTATTTTTATTTTTAATTGTAACATGAGAACCGACTGAACACATTACTTTTTTAATTCTACAGATGTTAGATACATCTGTAACACTTTTTTGAAACAGCCTGTACATCAGACAATATTTAAAAAAATGCGTACTCAGCAGCATATAACATCCCTGAACTTGCAAATTGTTACCTATCATAAAGAGCGAGTTATAGAAAACGGACGCATTATTGCCCCACCCTGTATAAAAATATACAGGGTATTACTAGAAAGTATTCGGTATTTGTTTCATTCCCTTAATCCTACATATGTTTTACAAGTTTCATTTCTCCAGCTTTCATAGGAACCGAAATATTTAGAGTAGTAAAATTTGTTTGCAATGTCAAATTACTCCGATATTTAACCGTTCGTTTTTCTAAAATCACTCAATCACTTAAATATTAAAGGAACTTTCGATTCAAGAAATTAAAAAAAAATTACTGTGGAAATTTTCAAGAAAATGAACTGCAAAAATTTCAAAAATCATAACATCCTCCATATATGTTAAATTGTGCGTTTAGAAAAAATGTTTCAAATAAATTCGAAGAGGCTTTATTAAGGAAGTTTATAGAATAAAGTTCATTCGAATGTTCGTTTTTTATAGTTTCTGAGAACGTTGCGATCTGTAAAAGACAGAGACATGCGCCTTTTTTTATTCGACGCATAATGTGTGGAAAATTTCAGCATCTTAGTTTGAAAACTGAGTTTTTTGTGAAAATAAAAATGGCGCATTTCTGCCATATTGAATTTAAAAAGAAAATAAATAGTCCTTTCGAGGAAAAACTGGTTTATTTTGAAAAATTAATTTTTGCTGTAAAGTGTTCCCTCTTTAAACTACTTATAAATGGTTTGCACTTATATGAGTACAAAAGACGTACTAAGCTGAAATGGAAAAAATTGTCAAAACATGAATCCTATATCTTTTCTATACCTATACGTATATGGTACATGAAAGATAAAAATGCCAAACAGATTCATGTGTGCGGAATGCTCACTCTACACGAATAAATTGGTACTTAATGGAGAAAATTTATTTTTGATAACAATATGTCTCAAAATACTCACTCAAAATTTATCAGAACAAGACCCAAAATGCGTCTCTTTGAAGCCGTTGGGTGTGACATTTTATTTTAAATTAGCGACTTTAGGTAACCAACTCTAGGCTTGTTGCCGACGGCATTTGGGTAGGGCCTTGATGAAATTTCTGCCAAAATCTTTAGGAAGTGAGAATTTTGCACCAATAAGAATCGTTCTTTCATACGTTACAAATTTTAAAGAATAATATCGCATCACATCCCTGGCAAAATTCTATGATTCCATGAATCCAAGATTCTATGATGTACTCCAATCAGATTTAACGTGCAAACGAACTAGCAACATGCAACCCTCTGCCAATAGAGAGAGCAGCATTCATTGCGGCGGCAGTTTTTACATGAAAAGCATTCAAAACGTCGCACGCTCCTCTCAACGAAAAGGACAATCTGGTTAGATAAAGGTAACGCCCTCAAAGAAGCCATTAACAAAAAGTATCTCTCTCCTAATATGTATACAATTTTTTGCGTAAGATTAGCGTTGGTACGAGCAAGAAAAAAACTCAGAAAACATCCGTCCGAAACAAAACATGTGCATGTGCATAAATAGCTTTCAATCCCTTTTGACATTAATCCCCTTTTGAGCAAAACACCAAAAAAAGCAAAACCACTGTAGCGTTGTATGTTCTGCTATAATTGTTCCAGCATCTCTCTATTCTACCTCTCTCTCTCTCTATATATGCAGAGTTCAGTGACCGGTTTTCTATTGTATTACTTAGCTAATGATAATTTATTGATTGTTATATACGACTAGCGGACCCGGAAAACGTTGTTTTACGGTGGCAAACGGTGTCGAAATGTATTATTCTCAAAGAAACCAACAAATACCCCAAGATTCATTTTTATATCAATTGTATCAACTCTGTTGGAGGCTATATACGATATGACGATAACAAATTGATAGTGATGACACTGCTTGCGGCGCGCGCCACCTGGTTTGGTTCTTACAGATGAACTACAAAAATGCAAGCTAATCTATGCACTAGTTCTTGTGCTAGTTCAAACATATCTTATTTTGATTATGTGAAATACTAAACGTATAAAATTTATTAGGCATGTCACCTAACGTTTATCAATATTTTAGTTACATGATATATACAAGATTTTTTCTAATTTACACTTATATTTTCCGAGCGGAATTCTTTATTAAGTGAGCTTAGAGGGTTTCTGTTTAAAAATATTTGATAAATCTAAATATAATAAATATAATAGATATATTATCATGTAATATCAATAAATATTAAATTCTGTAATATCGACATCAACTCATAATTTTCTGAAAATGTTGCTTTGTGCGAGTCATTTCTTCACAACCTTGTTCGAATTAACAAAGTAAGAGGAGGATATACCAAACAATGAGTTGTTTTTTAGAAAACATATTATGTTTAGCATATATTGTTGAGAAATGAATTCTCTACAGTGTTTAAGATGTCATTACCGTCAACTGAATATGTGTGAAAATGCCTAGAGAATAAAAATCGATACATTTATGCATTTGCATATATAAAAATTGAGACTGTATCAGTCGAGTGCTAGACCATTAACTAATATCACAAAATAGATATTTAATTGAAAATCTATACGTCTGAGCTATCTTGGTTGCAAAATATGTTAGTTTAGAAGTTTATATACTTTCACAGATAAAGTTTTATACTTGAAGATTAGAGAAAATGTGTTAAGACCGCTTGAAAGGAATGCCCATTCTACATCTATATAAAATATTTGGTATTGATCATCAAGCTACCGGTTTGTTTATAACACATATACAAATATGTATCTAGGACACTTATCTACGAAGCATAGAGGTAAGTACTTTTTAATAATGGAAGTGGTTGATGATTAGAGTTGTTAACGAACCGTTTTTAAAAAAAATTATATGTTTAATGGATGAAGGTTTTAAAGTCATTTTACAATTTATGACTTCCATTCACTACAGTTTTATATATATTTATGGAAACAATAAAATTATAAAGACACTCTCTACTACACTAAAGATTTTTTGGCATCGAGTGTTAAAGCATAAAATTAATGAGATTCAGAAAAGTTATTTTGATTCTGATACAAGCGACAGTGGAAAACTGTCTCAACTTACTACTTCAGAAATTGAAAAAGATAATCTATGCGACCACAAAACCCAAAGAAGATGAATCTGTCTAAAAAGTTATGACAGATATTCCTGTCAATAGAATAATCAAACTTTGTGACAGGTTGAAAGCTATAAATACTAGGACACACAATAAAATTATGGCTAGACAATGAAACGGCCGAGGTACAAGAAGAATATGCCAAAGATGGGCAGCTTTCGGCATGCTCCGCTACGTGTTTAAGAGTAAACTAAACAACAGTTTGAAGCGGAAGGTATTCGAATCGTATGTCCTTCCAGTTCTAACATATAAAGCGGATCCTCTCACATTGACCGCGGCGTCAGCAAATAAATTAAGGGTCACTCAACTACACATGGAACGAATAATGGGAATCACTTAGAGACAGAAGGACAAATGGTGGATTTAACAGCAAATAAAACTGACAGATATCATGGAGAGAGTAGCAACGCTAAAATGGAACTGGGCTGGACACATCACCATGATGGAAGATGATAGATGGACATAACAATCGTGGAATCGTGAAATAGATGGAATGCCAACTATGATGGACAAAGCGAATTTTGAACTGGAGGCCCCCAACAACAAGGCCGATAAGGAGACCCCAGAAAGATGTACAGAAAGCATCAAACGGGTGGCAGGAGCATCATCTCAACAGTTGGCAAAGGATCGAGGAGTTTAGGAGAGACATATATCCAGCAGTGGAGAATAAAAGGCTAACGACGACGACGCTGAAAATTAAACAAATCATTATTGTTATTGATAACTTACTTTCTAACATATATTGAGAGAGTTGAAAATAGGTGTTCAATAACTATTTACATGTTCAGTCGATCTTACATTTTACATATGTTTGGGTTAACTCTGTAGCTTCTTTGTTTCTTAAGATATTGAGTTGAAATAAAAACCTTATTAAAAAGGCTCAGTTAGTTGTAAGAGTTGTAATATTGAACATAAACATAGACAAAATACTTAAGTCGCCAAAACAAATTTATCTCCTTTCAATGAGATTTGACAGATGAGAAGGAGAAGATGACAAAAGTGTAAATAAATTATCACATGAACACAATAAATCGTACTAAACAATTAAAATAAAAATCGACATTAGTAAAAAATAAGAAAAAATGAAGGTCATCAATCATTCACCAAGCTATTGATCTACACAAAGAATATTGAAAATCATTTTGCAAATCTAAAATTTTTTTATTGTATTTTTCTAGTTTTTATCTTTCATATACCATGAACGTATGTAATACTTATAGGTATATGAAAGATCTAGGATTCATGTTTTGACAATTTTTTCTATTTCACCTCAGTACGTCTCTTGTATTGAAATTACTGCAATCCGCTTTGCACGCCAGACTGTTCTTTTAGAAATTAGCCAAGAGTCAAGATGGGTCGTAGGCCATGCAAAACCAGACAGCACAGCTGTCCACGCCGTAGGCAAATACGGGGAAAATGCGAGTCAAGGTCGGCCGTAGGCTGCGGCAAAGCGAACGCTGAGCGCGCCGTAGGCAAATCTTGAGACTGGGAGATTAATGGGTAGGCGATTTATAGGTTAAACAAATGTTGTTTAGTTTACTCTAAACAACTATTGTGCTAATTGAATTTAATATACGACTTAAAAGGTGACAGTCAAAACCAAAAGGTTCAACTTTGGTTATATGTAAGATAAAACAAAACGTAGGACTTTCAGTATATGAAGTTGGGATGGCGATCACGTCCACGAATTTTTTATTTAGAATCTTGTTTTGTCCTTACGATATAAAAAGATAGGAATAACAAGAAAAATAGTTGTCAAGTAATGAAAGTATTTCCCTTTGGTAAATGAATAGTCTGTTATATAAAAAACAGCTTGAATTTCTTTCGAAAATATGAATTTCTTTTTCCATACAGCAGCGGAAAAACTCGAATACATAACCAAGAAAAGAGATGAATAACTTCAAACGAAAGTTGATCTCGCACGAGGTTTTCATTTCTTATTTGCACTTTTTCTCTCATATTTCGGATTCCTTCTATGTGTTTGACCTATAATATTATTGCGATCTTGAATTTTCATGACATTTCTATTTTCGTATTAGATGGAATTGGAAAGTTTTTCGACAGCATAATTTATGAACATACATATTACTATAACAAACTTGAAGTTGGGACTCATGTGCATGGTATATAAAAGCTAGTTTTGTTTTAATTGCTTGTTTTAATTACTTTTTGAAATTAAGATCTTGCATATACTTTAGTAACTTTACATGTGAAGAATTCTATTTTTAATATATGAATTCTTAGAAATAAAATTCTAAATTAAAATATTATATTAGTAGAAGTAAAGCGCCTCAAAATTTAGAACCAGGTAAATAAGCCACGCCCTTTATCTTTTTAACGAAAACCACGTTATCTATCTATTTACCTTTTTCTAGTTAATAACTTCATCTTTTTAATAGTTTTTAGCGGGTGCCGGTAAACTACAGTGCGAATTTTTACAAACGCCGTATGTGCAGCCTAAAGTTTTTTTTTGTGGCGATCCGTTTCACATAGCCACGCCATACATCATCAGGCCCCTATACTAACAATTACAATACTAAATAATAACAAAATTTCTTATGGCAGAAAAGGTTATATAAACATATTGTGAACTTTATATAAAAGAATACAAAATTTCGAAAAGCTATATCAAAATACTGTGGACTTACGTTGTTGACTAATACATCTTACTCAAAAACATTATATAAACCAAATGAGTGATCTATTTCTTCAAAAGGTTTGACTATTTGTGTAATGATTTTTTAATTCTTATTCGTTGGTTCTTATTAGATGTTGTGTTGTGTAGGTGTATATAGTTCTGTGATAGTTGTAGGTGTATTTCAATGAGGTGGTATTATTCTATAGAGTTGTTTGTTCTGTGGTTTTAAGGATGTGAAAAATAGAGATGGGTGCTGTTTGGTCGTTTAGAGATATGCTGCAAATGTCACTTTCTAGTTTGAATATTTCCATATTTTCGAAAATGTTTAGTTTTTCGCTCTTCTTTTGTACGTGTAGAATGTTCGTATTGTTTTTTGAAAATGTATGCTTTTCTTGTATGAGGTGTCTGTCAATGTGTCTGTCGAATGAGGTGTTTGTCGATTTGTAGTACTACAAAAAGAAGGAATTAAAATCGCATTCAAACCAATAACAACCACCAAAAACTTTTATGCAGACAAAAAGACCTTGAAGACAGAATGGAAAAGAGTAGCGTAAATCTGCTGCACTACGGAATCTTCCCATAAAAACATACGTAGGACAGACAGGACGCACATTCAACATACGCATCTCTGAACACGAAAGAGCATGGAAGACAGAAAAATCACAAAAACGAAAACAAGAACCATATGACGTAAACTCTAACGTCGCGAGACACCTCATACAAGAAAACCATACATTTTCAAAAAACCAAATTTCTACACATACAAAACAAAAGCGAATAACTAAACACTCTCGAAAATATGGAAATATTCAAACTAGAAAGTGACATTTGCAGCATAGCATATCTCTAAACGACCAAAAGCACCCATCTCTATTCAAATTCTATCATCTCTATCCATATTTTTCACATTCTTAAAACCACAGAACAAACAACTCAATAGGATAACACCTACTCATAGAAATACACCTACAACTATCATAGAACTGCACCTACACAACACAACACCTAATAAGAACCAACGAATTAGAACTAAAAAAATAATCATTACACAAATAGTATTCTGAAGAAATAGATCACTCCTTTGGTTTATATAATGTTTTTGAGTGGGATGTATTAGTCAACAACGTAAGTTTCCAATATTTTTATATAGATTTTGGTCATTTTGTATTCTTTTATATAAAGTTCACAGTAAGATTATAAAACCTTTTCTGTCATAAGAACGTTTTTTATCATTTTGTATTGTAATTGTTAGTACAGGGGCCTGACGATGCATGGCACGTTTATATGAAACCGGTCGCCACAAATAAATATACATACATGAAGTAAAGACGAGTTTAAATTCCTAACAAAATTAATAAAAACACTATGACTTCCACCTTAAACAATCAAGTTTATCTGATTACATATATATTAATTTTTTTCATCTAATTAAGCACTATCTGCTATTTGGACTGCAATTCGGCATTTTTTTTACTACCTGAAGTAGACCTTTTATTTCGACTGCAGTTGGTATGTAAACAGTTTTAGCTATGTAGTGGTTAAAACCAGTGGGATAGTAAGTTTATAAATAATAATGGTTATACTCTTTTAAATTTTATATCTCCTAATGATATAGTTTGGTTAAATGTGTTACAAAGTATTTTCGTGCCGAAGCCGGATTGTTCAGTCAAATTAAACAGTCAAAATATATAAAATATCTTTTCAAGCAGTCCTCGTATAATTAGATTTAATATGTTTTTATTTTGAGGAAATTATGCATAAAATTAAATGTTTCAATACGTCAATTGTTTTGTATGAAAACGATCGCAAAACAATTTACTCTAGGACAAGTTCAAAATTTCAAAATTTAATCTGTTCTCTTAAACATATGTAACTTAATATGTAGCTAATCAGAATGTAAAAGATTCATTGAGATATATTATAAATTTTTTATAACCTACGTACGTTCTATGTACATGCATTATTTAATATCAAAATATATTAGAAACATGATTAAAATTCAGATGATAAAAGCATGTTTATTTTTCAAAATGTTTAAACTTTATTCTCTTATATTATAATTCATAACACATAAAACGTGTGACTTTACTATTTTCTAATTATCCACGTTATTCTAGTTTTAATTTTGTTTTCATTTAAATTGATTTAAATTGTATTAATAATTATTGTTTCTTTATATTATTTTGAAATAATATTTTATTTTTAGTATATTAATCTCGCCTTACGTAATAAATTAAAAGCCATCAATTCGACGGTTCTAAAATTTAAAGCTAAATCAAACTAAATAATTTTCTTTACCAACACTTTATAATTCACCAACTCATCACCAGTTCCAGGCTGAAGAGGATGATAAATCCTAAAGCCTCATACAATAAATTCACCA
>WYDF02093963.1:0-10815 GCA_009867245.2 Adranes taylori | reverse complement strand
ATATATAGTGTAGCATGGAAAAAAGTTGATTTTAAATTATGTTTGAGATTAAAGTCATAATAGTTTTAAATTTTTTTGTTGAACTACAATAAGTTTAAAAAAATCCAAAAATAAAAGATATTAAACATAATTCAAGTCGAACAAACGCAAAATATTATATTGGAACATACAAAGGCCCAATCGAGAAAATATACTTGAAAAAATAGGAATTGTGCGCAAGAATATTTCGAAACGTTGACTCTTCTGATACTGTAACTGTAATTGTTTTTTTTTTTAATGACGTACTCGAATAATATGTTCCAGGAAGCTTCGTAAAGAGTAAAGGATGAATAATGTGTTCAACAGTGCTCAACAGTTTTAGATATGTTCCTCGTTTTTATTCAGTTTTGACTGGATTATAATTCGTGGTAATATTTTGGAGGAAATATCTGTCGTAAAAGATACCCTAACACTAAATTTTCAAAACGACAGAAATTGCTTAAAATACAGCCAACATTCCTTTGCTAAAAAGTGCGAGCAATACCATTTTAAATGAAATAACATTTTTTACTTACTTGTATAAGTACATGCATATACCTATAGCGACAAAATAGGATTTATATTTAATATATTAGTTTACAAGTATCGACACATACATTATTATTATTATGTATTATATTTTTAAGGGGCATGATCCCGTCAATAAACGTTTAAAAAAATAGTTCTAGTTTTCATCTCTACAATATTTATGTCCCTCCTATGTATAGACTGAATGTTTTCTTTTGTAGTTGATATCGCTGAATTTGCATTGTTAGTCCTGCAAGAGCCACCTGGTGAAAACTCATGTAAAATATAATTCTAACGATAGGGCGGGTAATATAAAAAGATTCGTATAAAAGCATGAAAGCTACTTATCAAACTGAAAACTAAAAAAAAATGTTAATGCTACCAAATGTTACTAGTGTGCAATCATACATAAAGCAGATGTGAAATTATCAGGCGTTCAATCATTCATCTGTATATGTAACACGTTTTCTTATTTTATATTATCATTTTAAACAAATATGAACAGATTCGCTTTTTATCTACATTATAAATGAAATAAACATATAATAAACAATTCGTGCATCAAACCAAAAGTACTTTAATCGGTACGGAAATTTAAAATTAGCAATTTATCAAAGTATACAAGAACTGTCACTTATTAAAACGCTACTTAAACTTTCATATACTAGAAATCGAGAGTTATTACTGTATGCTACATACAAGTACACTGTATAAGACTACATTGATCTATTTTAGTTCATTGATCTATCTATAACATGTTACCTTATAACTAGTCTAATAACTTAACGTTAATGAGTTCGACTCGATAATAAATTAGATGTTTACGAACTTCAGAAACAGGTTGACTTTATATCAAGATTTAATACAAATGATCATCTACAGTAAAAATTGTAATATGGAAATGTGTGAATACTATATGCAGCTTATCATTAAACATATGTCTTAAATTTAAGTAAAAAATGCGAAACATTTTCAATCGAATGTAATATTGAGTTGTTCTGATCTGATTCGGTTGACGATTGATCTGATCATAAATTTTACCTGCATGTACAATTAATGTGAGAGGAGGAACATAAGTCGTAGATATATAACGAAGACCAAATTTTCCATATATATTTCACGTGAAACAGATTAATCTCAGATCTGAAATAGAGCTTTGTTTTACACAGTTAACAAAAATGTAAAAATGAAGTATAAATCAATGAAATGAAAATATAAGAAAACAAAAAACCCTAATAAAACTTAATAGAGTTACATATACAAGGGCCATTCAATTTTGATAAATAGAGAAGACAAAAACGACCAAACTATCGAAATAGAAATGAATGGACGACTTTTCAAAAAGAAAAATGAACGGCCATCACTAAAAGATTAGCGCAGAAATTCAATTACAATGGAGAAAGCTATGCTTGAAATATACCTAGGCGACAATACTAAACGTCAGAGAAAGAACTGAAATTGTGAGTGGAGTAGGTACAATAATAAAATTAAAGTGAGGATAGGAAGGACATGTAGCATGAATCACCGACGATAAATGAGTATTCAGAATGCTTCTTCTTCAAACCTTATCCTGTAAGAAATGGTTAGAAGCAATATAATTCAAAACTGTAGTAACTCTCAAAGTTATCGAGCGAACTGGGAAGTAACTAGAAAAATTCAACACGACTCCGGTCCCAATCATAAATTGAAACAAATATTGAGGTTTTGCCAGGACATGTGCATATCTAGCTATACTTCTATATTGGTTGGGTAACTCATCCAACCTAGGCCTAATAGAGAACCTATGGGCTATTGCAATGTTGCCCTGTGCAAAATCACTTCACTACAAAAACAATAATGGTGGAAGCGATAATTCAGGATTGATATCGAGATAGGGAATTTCAGGAAACTGTAAAAAAACTTGTAGTCTACGTTACTTCAAAACGACTAAAAGCAGTAACTTAAGGCAAACGACGACATTTCCTATAATCAATAAACAATTTTACTATAATATTCCATCACTTTGTGTGTGAATAAAAGTCTCACTGCTAGTTTACTTTGATATATTGATTTCAGAAAAATTATACATTTAACTGTAAATTTTTAGAAGTTAAAATTATACATTTATCTTCTAAAAATTTAAATATTTTGTAGAAAACAGTAATTAAATATTTCCATGGTATTGTTTATTATATGTGATTTCTATTATATATAGTTTTAGGTTATTTATATTTAGTTAATATAAAGCTATACATGTTATACAAATGCACTCATTATATTGGAACAATTTTGGTCATAACCAAAAGTATAAAAGTAAACATAACACACAAATTCTTAATATAAAAATAACAGAATAAAACGAAGTTTTAGAATTTTATAAAAGAAAAATAAACAATATCTTACAAACTCTACTATAGAGAGAAGTAAATACACCATAACCTAAAAAGATATATAATACACAAAACAATATTAGCAAAATATTAATCAAAGTACAAAATGAAAGAAAAACAAGTGTACTTCTGAAAAATATGAATGTTTTTTTTTATTCCAATACAACTCATGATGATTATAATGTATTTATCTTTACTAACATTACAAATTTGCATCTAAATTTTCATGCATCATCAATCACATACTTCGCTAACCATTTTTTCCATATCTATATCGACTAATTGCTCTCCTTCGCCGCCTGAGGAAATTGTCGTCACAGAGTGCTCATCGGTAGAGGGATTAAGATTTTGGCTAGCGGAAGAAACATTTTCAGTAGTTTGCGTAGGCATATTTGGTATAATGGAACTTAAACTGTTGTGTTGGCACGTACAACAATCATTCGTTTCCATGTTTGTTGCTGGAAGCGATGAAGGTTTAACATTTTCGCGTTTTTCATGTGGAGAAGGTTCGCTATTAAGTAAGACACGTGGTTTATTTATTTATATATTAGAAAAACGAACCAATTCTCAATTTCGTTGTAGCTAAAAATATCATACCTGTTTGCATCGTTTGTAATACTATCTTCCTTGTCATCACCAATACTTAAGGCTTTCGTAACACATTCGGGCGATGTGAGTTTCATCAATACACTCTTAAGATTATCGTAAATCTTTCGAAATGCATCTAAACTGCGCTTAGAACTTGCACTGGCTGCCGTGCTACTGCTTCCATTTCCACCCGCAACACCCAAAGTTGCATTGGCGGATGCTGCAACCGAACTACGATTGGAACGTTTATCCGTCTAACACACAACAGAAAAAATAACATCTTGAGTTTTCGCTTTTAAGTATATTTATTTCTCAGATAGATAGATACAACATTTATTGGCATATAACCTTAAATACACATTCTTCAATTCTAGATTAAATACAATACGAAACAAACATATATAAAATAAGCAATATAAAAAAAATTAGATAATATTCTACACAAAACGGACAGAAGGGAAGGGTTTTCATCCCTACGATCATACTTCTTTGCAACTCCCCCCCCTATCCCTCTTATTCTTCAACCTAATTGCCTACGCTGCATTAAACTATAATACTAATAATTTATAAATTGAAGTTTACGGACTTAATTTTTTTTTTCTTCATTATATTGCGACGATTTATACTTATTTCATACCCAGGACAAACTGCAACTGAAAACACATATGCGAAAGAAAATCGTTGTAGTATGAAGAAACTGTAATACTACAATTCAAATAAATACTTTTCACTTTAATAATCTTCATAGATAGACCTAAAATATGAGAGTTCAGTTTTGTCAGTGAGAGGTCACATCGGAGAAAATCAGTTTTCCTATTGTGCATGTCACTCTTTGGCATTCTGAGGGATTCTAATTAATGCTAATTTCAACCAATCTATTTTAGATGGCACTGAACATCAGAACCATCAATAGTTTATCTTCAAAGACTCCAAAGACTTCAAATGATACTTCGTCTGGGACACTAACTTTTTTCTAGCCATTCTAATGTTTTTGTTTTATATTTTGTTAACTGTAAATCCATTTGTTTTTCATGAAGACTACTTTCCTCAAATAGTTTTCCTATAAACTCGTGAAAGATATTATGCTTTTTTAACGGTTCAGCAGACTCTTGAGAGAAATACTAGACCTCCACTTTTGTGTTTCTTCATTTATACAAATTAATGTCAATTTCAACCAATATATTGTAGATGGCACTGAACAATAGAACCAGTGAATCGTTTAATTTCCAGGACTCACAAGACTTTAGTTGGTATTTTTCTGGCCCACAAACTTTTTTCCATCCATTCTAATGTTTTTGTTTTTACATTTTGGTGAACTGCAAGTCGACTTGTTTTTCATAAATATTACTTAGCTCAAATAGTTTTTCGATAAACTCTTTTCAATGTTTTACTTTACCTTCTATGTAATATATTATGTTCCCATTTTTGTCCGTTACCTGATTACTATTGGGTTAATTCTTTGATTTCCTGTGTCGGTGAAAGATATAATGCTTTTTTAACGGTTCAGCAGACTCTTGAGAGAAATACTAGACCTTCACTTTTGTGATTCTTCATTTTATTTCCGAGTTAAGCTGTTTATACTATCTCTTCCTTTGATTTTCTGATGTATTCTCTCTTCCATCAGACCTAAGATGTCCTGCGCAATTATTTTCTCTTTCTTGTACTTTCGGGCTACGTTTTTCGGATATCACTTCTTTTACAAGTACACAGAACATTTCCATTATTAGTCGAGAATACATCTCAAAATTATTAAGTTAAATTATATATAAAAAGTACTTCAGCAATCCGAAAAGGTTTAAAATTAAATGACAAACTACAAATATTATTTAAGAAATACCATCATAGCAAATATCTAAAATGTAGAAATAAAAACTGAAATAACTCACCGGAAATGTATCAGCTTCAAGCTCACTTATCCACCGCTCGCACTGATCTATGATCTCATCCCGTTTGATATAAAAGTGCGCTCTGATCACATCACGGAAACAAGGACATGGATTTAGCAGTTGTTCCAACATGGCCCATCGCACTGTCGCTTGACAGATATTCGCATTGTACTCTTTGGAACTTTGAGTACCACTAGGAGTACCACGTGACCGTTCATACCCCGGTTCATTAAAGTACGGCTCCGAGACAAGGATCAAAGATTGAATCGATACGAGAACCTATAAAGAAAAAAAATTTCGTAAATGGCAAATGATATAATATAAAATTCAGGAAATTATATTAAGAATTACAAAGAATTACTTAGCTTTTCGATTTTTGTTTTTTTTTTCTATTATTATATTGCTCTTATCAGTTGTACTTTGAAATTTTGAACTCGTTAACATTTTTATATCTTTTTTTTTTGCTTTGTAATATTTTTATTTGTAATGGAGATTTCGTCAATAAATAAATTAAAAAGTTTTGTTAACTATTTATTGATATCATTATGAATGATAGATATTCTGTTCTTAAATTACCTGAAGAAAACTAGATGTTTGTGCGTTCCATTTCTCTTCAGGTCTTCCATGCCATGTATTTAGCACTGACAGACAAACTTTACCGTCATTATAAAGATTAGGATTGAATCTGACGCTGTGGTGACCAGTCGTTTCAAGATTGATCATCATTGGCGCTAAAGGATAATCAGGCGGGAAATACACATCAAACTCGAAGCAGCCGTTAGCATAAGGCGTATCAGCTGGACCGGTTATTAATACCTTTAACCAGATGAACATATTTTATATTACATAAATTCACAAATCAGAGATTCAGTTATCTACAAATAAATTTGATTATTATCCTTATTACTTGCCTTCATAATATCTAATCGGTCTGCATCGCATCTAACAAACACCGAACTCGAATGACTCAGCGGTAAACTTGTCGCGAGTGTAACGGCTTCTTGCGCCAAGCGCTTCACGCGTGCTGGATGCGAGGCGTCGCCCGCTGCACGAGCATTACCTTCGTAGTGATGCGATACAACAAACTTGAAGCTAGCACCACCAGTTGAGGAAGTTGCACCGACAGAGGTCGTCGATTGTGCTGCAGAACTCGTTGCTAGTGGCGCTTCTTGGATCATCTCAAACGTATCAAACTGCAGGTCATGCATGACTCGTATATAGAGTTCTTCGGGCGTGAGAGAAGAAGGCGATGGCTGATGAGCTAATGGCGAATAATCGTCAGCGCAATAAGGTGGTGCAAGTATTACTGAGTCAACGGTCTAAATTGGAAAATAATAAATTTTCATATAATCCAAAATAGTAGTTGAAATTTACAAAATAGACTAAAATTGTTTAATAAAACAAATACATATTAATTGAATTATTATTTAAAAGGTATATCAATAAAATTTGACATCTCAAATAAAACTGCTGATTGATATAAAAATACATAATGTAAATTGTACGTTGTAGAAACAAAAAATTCGTAGACGTAATCGCCACCACATCTTTCATACACTGGAAGTCCTACGTTTTGTTACATCTTGCATAAAACAAAAGTTGAACCTTTTAGTTTTGATTGTCACCTATTAAAGTCAATTAGCACAAAAGTGATTAGGGTAAACAAAACAACATTAGTCTAACCTATAAATCGCCATATTTGTGGCGGCCTACGGCGCTCTTGACTCACATTTTCGGACTTGCCTACGGCGCTTTTGAATCACTTTTTCTTCGTGTCCTATTTGCGTAAAATTGAGGTCCCTGATATTATTTTTTTCAACTTTCATAGAAACCGAGATGTTTAATCTAGTACAATAACCGATCTCAAGTAAATCGATCGCAAAGTTTACTAAACAAAAAACATCCTGTATATATCGTAGTTTGTAATTTTAGAAAAAATGTTTCAAATAAAATTGAACGAGCTTTTGGTGGCCTATAAAAGAAAGTTTATTCAAGTGTCCTATCTTTTATAGTTCCTGAAATATATCAAAACGTTTGTAAAATTTTAAATATGACAACGTCGCGCTCTATACCACTTGCCGAGATTTAATCTTCTAATTTTAAAACTGAATTTTTCAATAAAATAATCATTTTAAATCTCTCCCAAAATTATAATGTGCACCCGCCACTGATAACAACATTTATTCAATTGCAAAAGCAGTTTAAATGTCTCATACAACGTAAAATAATTTTTCCATAACTTTGTATATATGAGCTATTAAGTAGGTATTACATGAATATAATATGATTGTTGAATGTCGGTTGCCATGGCGACAAGTTGCGAAATTTTAAGTTATTAAGGGTTATATTTTTGAGACGAAGAGTTAGACGGTATCATTTTAAATAGAATTAGAAGGGCTACCAAAATGTAAAAATATATACAGGGTATTACTAAAAAGTGTTCGAACTATTTTTTTATTGCTCAAAATCGGTCAAGTATATTCAGTTGATCACACTGAGGTCCCTTAGACTTACATACGTTTCGCAATTTTCATTTTTCCAACTTTCATAGGAAGCGCAATAAATTTAATTAAAATCCTTCGTTAAGAAAATCGACCGCAAAGTTTGCAAAACATCCTGTATATGTTAAATTGTGATTTTAGAAAAAATGTTTCAAATAAAATCGAAGGGCGTTTATGTAGCCTATAGAATAAAGAATTTTTTTTTAGAAAAACCTTTTTATATGCAAATTTGTATCTTATGACCCCCCCCCCCCTTGAATTGCGTATTAACGGATTGCAGTAATTTAATACAAGATATGTACTAAGGTGAAAGAAAAAATGAATCCTTTATCTTTCATATAGCTATAGGTATTACATACGTATATGGTATATGAAAGATGAAAAGGATATAAACTGAATGACGCAAAGACTCAATAAAACATTGACAATACTTATACAGTATATACTTTCACGACAAATAAATATCTCAAAATACTAACCCGTAAAGTGCTTGAAGAATTCGGCGAATGAGGCCTTCCACGATGCTGACTCACATAGCAACGTCTCATCAAGAGTTCGGTTGCATCGCATACAATTGTCGCAGTCAATTGAATGTCAGGCATTAATTGAGCTAAACCTTCTTGATCTCTGTCCCAGTCATCGATTGAATTTGAATCAACTGCGAATTGTGGTTGTTGTTGTGTTTGTTGTTGCTGTGATTGTTGTTTATTTATACGAAATCGAGTGAATTTATTATTAGACCTGTAAATCGAATAAGATCAATTTAGATATATGCATGATTCAAACATATGCATTAGTCGATTGATGGATAAATTATATACATTTTATGCATACTCATAGAAACCCGAGAATGTTGTGGCAAAGCATTTACTTTTTGAGAAAATTAGAAAATGTGGTACTAGAAGAGGAATGTATGGATTACTTATAAATTTACAAAAAATAAAATTCATATAAAATAAATACAAAAATAATAGTTGACGTTTTTAAAATACGTGAGAAAAGACAAAATAGAAGTAAGGATTATAACAATACGCAAGGGACAAATAATTGAAACCAACAAAAGGAATAGAAAAACTGGATTAATAATAAGAAAACTAGAAAATATTTTAACTAATTATAAATATATGAAGGGTGGATTAATGGATGACAAGTGGAAATATTCGTGAAAATTTACTTGAATCAGAAACTGCACATCAATAAGATTCACCTCATGCAGATTCACCTATTATACTTTCAAAGAATATCTGCAAAAAAATCGTCTTAAAAAAGATACTTTCTTCCTATGCTTCATGAGATTACTGTATGCACTGGTAAATGTTTTGACGAATACCACATTAAAAAATTATGTATTAAGATGTAATTTAAATATTCGTTAAAATATGTTCTGTTGACATAAAAATACATTTCCAATACAGTATGTAATCGAATGATATGCAAAAAAAAGGCTTTATGCGAAGATATATTCTTTAAAAATAAAATTCAACAATCACACATATACCACTAGTATTAGTATTTGAAAATAATTAGGAAAGTACATACAACTATTATTTTTGCAGCGTAATAGTAAATAAAAAAACGTCTTTGTTTATTGATTTTTAAACCTTTAATGACTTAGTGAACTTACATGACCTATTAAATATGAAATATTAAAACATAAATAAATCATATAAACAAATAAATTACCTGAGTTTACTCGCATATGTATCAACACATCGCTTCATACGTTTCAGTAGCGTGCTAATATTGCTTGTTGTTTGATTCATTGCTAAATTGGATAAAATTGGTGGATTATTTGATGCTCTTGAAGTGCTTGCAGCACCATTCATCGTTGCATTGGCGGCAGCTAATTTACGTCTTTGTTCGGAAGACAATAACAGACCAACCAATTGCCTACTAGCAGCGATAGCGCGCAACAGTTCCAATGCAGCACGATAGAGTGGTATGTGTCGAGCCATATCGAGCACAGAATCATTGTGAAGGTAGGAAGCAAGGGCTGGAAGCACGGCACTTTGTGCTAGAAGTTCTTCAAAGACTGGTGGTAAGAGGGCTACCTAATTTGATATAAATAGACGAACTATAATGGTACTGTAGTTATTTATTAAAACAGTACTCCAACTCCAAAAATATATATTGACCAAAACAAATATCTTGTAAGTCAAGAAGCTTTTTATACATGCTCCGAAATTCGAATTGTTCATAATGGATATTATTGTCATTATGAGACAACTTATTTTGAGCAATTTATATTCTCGAACAATACATAAATGAAAATAAGCTTTTGCAATAACAATAAATCTGAACCACCAAATAGTTTAAGCAATATCCATTTAAAATGAAATATCCATTATTAAATGCATTTAATTGTAATTTTGTAATACAATTGTAATTCCACAATAGAACCTGATCTTTTCAATAACAATGTTATTAACATTTCTCTTGCTATAATAGAAAATCTGCCTGAAGCTGACATAAATAATAAATAAATCTTTATTCGCAATGTAAATTACACGACATATTCACAATTAATCAAGTAAGTTTAAAAGCGTTAAATCTAAATTAAAATGTAGATAGACTAAAATGAACTAAAGTGAACTAAACTACATGTGCTGGCGTACACTTGAGTTCTATGGAGTTTCAAATTCACTACACTCATAATATGCTTCTGCCAGGAGATGGCATATTAACCGTTGCTTGAATTTTATCAGCGGCAGGTTCCATCCAATTTTACATTTATTGCAGTTATCTATACCTCTTTTCAGGAATGTTGTTCTTAGGCGAGTGAATGGCGGGACGATGTTCTCAGCGTGCCTCGTATTATACTCATGAACTACATTTGAGGTGTGGTCATTCCACGTGAGCCTGGAATCAATGTAGATTCATAATAGTTTTACCGTTGGTGAGTCAGGTTTTTGTCTTTTATTTGTT
>WYDF02093941.1:0-10816 GCA_009867245.2 Adranes taylori | reverse complement strand
GCTAAGAGTGTACATAATAAAATCGTGTAAATAAATAAACAATTGAGTCAATAGAGAATTTAACAATAATAGTTATTGTAAATAGTGGAATACAGTGGTAGTTAAATACTTGGAAATAATCCTATTGTATTCCACTATTTATAATAACTATTATTGTTAAATTCTCTATAGACTCATGTTTATTTATTTACACGATTCCAAGAAAGGGGTGGCTCCACCAACAAAATTTCGCCCCTCCCTCTAAAATTATTATCTAAAAGACTTTAACCGTATTTTTCAAACTGTCCACGTGAGAGCTAGGTTGGAATAGAAACTTGCTATGTCTCAAAGTTATACCATACTTGTATAATGTTTATTGCTTTTATCTCAAAAGTCTTCATTTTGGAGATGCGTCCTTCTTGCAACGAGGTCCTCAATTATTAATTGGCTATTCCGTGACCAGGATAAATATTAATAAAGTTACATAAGAATTAATTCTACATAAACGCAAAGTTACTCATTCAGGTCTATCTAATACTCTTTTAAAAAGACAAGAAATAAAGAACAATATTGAAATTGAGGAGAAAAATAAACATCCGTTCCTTAGTTATATGAAAACAACATTTCACTTGAGTTGTCATGAATATCGTAGCATATCGAGCCGTCTATATAGAACGTAAATAAATGTAAATTCTTATGCAAGCATAAAAATTGAAATCAAGAATGATGAATAAACAAATGTCGAATAGTATAAGGATTAGGAAATTAAAATTGCACTGAAGACTGTGGTCACTTTTGAATTAATGAAATCAACAATCGACAGTATGGGAATTCCAAAATGAGACAGACTGAACAAACGTACTTCGTAACTAGTTGCTTGTTTCTTAAAAAATAACTGCATCGAAAATAACTACAAAAATTTAACGAATCATAGTGTGGTCATTGGTGTGTACAACCATTGGTTTACCAAAAGTCCTCGTAAAACGCTAGATCTATAATCGTAAGAAGAAAATCGAATTCGGGGATCTCCTTTTTCCGTGGGTATTTTATGCGCATGGATCAAGTGATTAATGCGCATACAAACGTTTGACAGTTAAAATTTGAAAGTTAATAGGTGTGAGGACTGATGGATTTTCAAAGGAGTAAATCAGAGAACGACTCCAAATATGCTGTCAACTCCCAAAAAGTCGTATAGCCAGAGCCCGAAAACAAATGCATTTCTAATGGAAGTGGTACGTTGCAGAAGCTAAAAATATCTAAATCAAGTCCGCAAGTGATCGAGGTAGATATCCAAGTGATCCAATTTTGTATGGTTAAATAATTGGAATGTATGCCTAAATGACTTAAAATAGCAAAAATGTGTGCTCAAATCATTAAAGCTTATAGAGGTAGATGTCCAAATGTACGCCGAGGTGATTAAAATATATCAATAGATTATGTTGGGTTAATGATGCCAGCATGGCCGAGGTACAAGTTATAGTTGTGTGTCGAAATAATCAAAATGTACGTTTAAGATGGTAACCACTGTCGCATTATCTCAATGCTAACTTTCAAGTACCTTTAGCTCACTACCCCAATCAAAGCGTGTATAGCATTTTAATATGTTAAATACAAAATTCTGTACAAGTTTTGAAGATTCAATTTGTCTCTCGATTATGGCACTTTAAATGAAATAAACAGGAAGTCAAGACTATAAAATTCTCTTCACTCTAACTTTACCCACTGTTGCCATTTACTGTTGTGCCCTGTACTAAAAAATACATTGAACAAAAAAATGCAAGTTTTCAGGAGAACCAAAATAAAACTAAAAAAAATTACTTTTTGAAGCTCAATTTCATGGGATTTTATTTATTTTCGTGGATAGTACCGTCCATGATTTTGTTTTTTATAAATAATTTTAGTTGACAACTCTGTCTATAATTTTTTGATAACCTAATTCAATAATAGTTGGTTGGCTACCCAATCCGCGCGAACAGCCACACGTTACCCTATAAGTGGTTACCTACTTAAATGATTTGGGATAATAGTATACTGTATAGTAAAAATGATCAATATGAAGCAACCTTCATGTAAATATAGTATTTAACTTTGATCATGAAAAGCACAACAAAATTAATAAAATAAAATTCTTGGTATACGTGCACTTGTCTCTACTGAATATAATTTATTTGATATTGAACAGATAGTTATTTACATGAATAATTCCATATAAAAATTATTTATTATCAAATAAATATATTGATATAAGTTGGTGATATTGTCTAACAAACATTTTAAAAAACCTCAAACAAATTAAAATTACCATCATTGCCACAAATTCGTTGTTGTCAATGAAGGATTATTCTGGCCATTAAGCGAAATATTTGCAAATTGCTGTTGTAAGTTATTTGGCGCGGATTGATTATTAAAAAATGGATTTGGTACGGTGCCCATCATCATTTGATTTGCATGATTAAAATTCACCGTTGTTGTTTGACCGGCAGACATTTGATTGGCTGATATTGCGCCAAGTGGCATTTGATATTGACCTACTGGACCACCACTAACATTATTTACACTAGATAGCATCATTTGTTGTGCGGGCTGCATAACTTGATTATTTTTTAAATAAGTATTTGGGACGCTAGTTACTGTTTGTGGCACATATACACTTGATTGCATGGGATAGTTTATACCTGTTTGAAACTGTCCGAAATTTTGTTGTTGTTGTTGTTGCTGCTGCTGCTGTTGCGCCAATAAAAAATTGGATGGAATTTGATTGAACTGATTAGGATATATCTGATTAAAATTATTAATAGGTGGAGCAGTTCCATACAACGCTAAAATACTGTCCTTTGTTAGTTTCACCTTTTCTTTTTCACTAGGTGCTACCTATTATATAAATAAAAAGAAATTAAAGATGTGTTAACAAAGACTGCAAAATGTTAAAAAAAACAACTCTTCATTACAAAACAATTTATTCCTTGGAAAACTGACAATTATTGTTGTTGAAAACTCATATGTAACAAACGTCAAACAATGTTTGATTGTTTTACAACCAACGTATAAAACATGAAACATTGTAATCGTTGGGAATATTATATTCTCAATTTATAGGCGAATGTAAAATGTGAATGAGAACGCAAAACATTGTCAGTTTTAACATCAATGTGCTATCGGAAACATGGTTAAACGACACAGAAACAAATTACTTTAGCATACTGGTATTGCAGGATGGTAAGGAGGAGGAACATCTATATATATATAACAGACAATAAAATAAAATATAATTGAATCACAGAGGAGTGAATATAACACGATATCGATACAATTACATAACAATAGAAAACTTAAACGAATAGCACTATACAGACCACCATCGAACGAAATAGAAAAATTTGAGAAACTTTTAGAAAGGTTGTTGATGAACAAAAATGCACTGCTTTTAGGAGACATGAATATAGATTTAAGCCTTTAAATCAAATGGATGGTGACAATGTAACAAGAATAGACAATAATGGCACATGTACAATAATAGACCACTGCAACTCGAACAATAAGTAACTAGAATATAAAATTGAGGCAGAACATGTTGGATTTACAGATCATAGATTATTGAACTTAAGAATAAAAATGCAAAAGATGAAGGATTTCAACAAGGAAACAAAATTAAGCTAATAAACAAAATGAAGTGTTATAATATAATCAAACAAAAATTAGAACATTTTTCAGTATACCATTTCAAAAACTGACAGAAATTATACAAGAAGCTAAAAGGAAAAGTGAATACAGCATCATATAAAAAAGTAACAACTGCATGACGGACGAAATAGTACAGGCAATAAAGCATAGAGATAAATTATATAAAGAAATGAAGCAGAATCAAGACGACTAAGCAAAAATTAAATTCAAGAAACAAAAAACAAAGTTACCGTGCTAAGAAGAAAAGAAAAATCTACAAATTATCATAGCAAATTAATGAGATATTAAATAAACACAAAACTAAAACTCCAAAACAATAACAATAACAGAAAATGGGAATGGCTTAACGCAGAAAGAAATTACTGAAAATGTTAATGCCATTTACATCAATGTTGGACAAAAATATCCTCTAAAACAAGCAACATCAAACAAAATAGATGACAGGTAAAGAGAATGTCAAAACAATATATCTGAAACCACCAACAAAACAAAAAATAGAAAATATCATTAATGAAATAGAACAAAACAGAGCAACGTGCTACGACAAGATAGCAATAAAAGATATTAAACTTCTCAAAAATTTAATTATTCCACTAATCACTGAATTGATAAATATATTGAACCAAAGGAGAAATTGAAGAAATAAAAATCAGTAAACTTGTTCCAATTTATAAAGACGGAAATCCAACAGAAGTCAAATATTATCGACCAGAAGAGTATGGATATCAACGGCATAGTGGTACTCAATTTACTATATTAGAATATACCGAAGAAGTAATTATGGCAGTGGATAAAGATGACTACACTGTATTTCAGTTTGTGTAGATTACTCTAAAGCGATGGTTCCCAACGGATGCGGTATCGCCTACCGGTGTGCGTTGAAACAATCTCAGGAGGCGTTTTTGATCCAAGGCAAATATGGGAGCGTTGGGGATCAACCGCCGTCTCCTGAAAATGCTTGCTAAAATGGACTGAAAAGTTTTATCGTTTAACTCGGCGTGGCCAAGAAGACAAGGTATTAAATTAAAGCCAGATCGTAACCACGTTAGTATTCAATGAGAATATAAAAGCATACGTATCTATAACTTTACAGTTTAATGTTCATTTGTATCAAATGTTTGTATTTATTTCAGTATTGATATATTGTTGAATATACAAGACCATCATATCAGCTTGAGAGCTGTTTCTGGTCCCTAAACTGGATTCGTACAGTTGTTTCGGCATATAACTTAACATACTTCTTTTATTTAATCTGATCATGTTAAGTTTATTCTAATCTGATTATGTCAAATTTATCGTAAATTACCACTTGTAAATATATTTTTTGTAATTTAGTACTATTATACTTTCAGAAAACAGAATCGACAATGGTAAATTATGCTAATAGAAAATTGCGTTGAAATTCTCAGAAAATAGTCAAACAAGATCATCTTTATAATAAACAAAATCTACATTATACAGCCCCACTGGCGGTTATTGGGTCACAAGTGGATAATCACTTCCATCTTAACAATGTCTTTCAACTTTTACGCAATGTACAGTTGTAGATGGCAGAATCTTCTTTGCCCACAGTATTAACGTTTCACAAAGCAAATGCTGTCTCTAGTAATCAGGTCCTATAACCGTCACTGAGTTTTATACGATTACGTAAAAATTAGAAATACCAGTGGGATAATAATGATTGGTTTGTTGCTGCATCAAAAATACAGAAATTTACTAGCAAAATATTGTTGTTATTGAAATAATCCACTCCGAGAGTTAAAAGTATCCGACTCGAAATGTTCTCGACTCAATTTTTTATTGTGACTGGGCATATTTAACATTTATTGTGACTAACCAGTTGTGTACAAATAAAACTTAAAAAAAGTTAAATTAAATATGTTTCAAGGTTTATTTTAACAACCTATTTTTTATTGGTGGAGCGCTTTGTGCAGCTATACTCAAAATAAATAGACAACTCCGTAGGACCACAAGAAAAAATAATAAAAGGGAAATAATATTTATAACAAATTTTGTTAGTTCTTTCAAGCAAGGAAATAACAGCGGTTTTAGAACACATAAGCCTAGAAGTGAAGAATAAATAAGAAATAGATACAGGTATTAAGAGAACAAAACATGCAACTGATTGAAGAAATAAGACAGTTAAAATTACAAATTATATTATCCAGTAATCAAAATCAATTAGCATCAACAAACAGCACGCACAAATTATAAATAAGTCAAATGTCGATACAGTGAAATATTCTAACAAAGTCAATAACAAACAAAAAAACACTCAACACATCACCTATTATATACGAAGCTAATCAAAAGCAGGACAATAATAAAACTCAACCAAGAATGCCTACAGTTTCTACTTTGAATAGTGAACATGAGAAAATTATCCCTGATGACAGCATTATCAAATTAAGTGAAAACGACGCCGAACCTAACAAGGAAGAATGGAACATTGTAGCAGCAAAGAAAAGTAAACCCCCTATTCTAGAGGGAAATGTTAAATCTACTTCTCAGTCGCAAAGAGTTCAATGGCTTGCGTGCATTCACGTTTCCAGATTAGCACCCACAACCATTGTCAAAATGGTTAGTGATTATCTCAAACAATATAATTTTTTAAATATAAAATACGAAGAAATCAAATCCAAATACCCGGAAGAATACAGTTCATTTAAAATTAGTGGAAACCAGGATGGACTGAATGACATAATGAATGGAAACATCTGGCCAGAAGGTATAAGTATAGCTAATTTTTTATTCAACCTGTCCAAATCGATGAACTAAGCGTAAGTAGAATTCTAGATAACAGTAAGGAAACGTTATTTCATGTAAATGTACAATCACTAGCTAATAAGATAGACGAGCTGACACTATTTCTGAATGACAAACAATTTGATATTGCATGTATAAGTGAAACATGGCAAAAAACAATACAATAGATGCATTGGAAATATAGAATTACTATTTGGCAAGCTACTATTGCAGACCTACTAGGGAACATGGAGGCGTAGCTATTTACGTCAGAAACTCTATTATATCGCGAATAGAAAACATCGAAATGATAATAGACTATTAGATTGAGATGCATACTGAATTTACATAATGAGTTAGCGATATGTTTGTATAGGACAAATGTTAATGGGGACATAAATTTATTCATCGATACACTGGATGAAATGTTTACAGAAATTACTAAGAGATATAGTAAAGTCGTCGTCGCCGGTGACTTTAACATTAATTTTATTAAACAAACCTTCGACTGCACTAATGTTATTAGGTGATACAATGGACTCTCACAACCTAAGAATATCGACAAAATACCCAACTAGAAAAACGGAGAGTTCGAGTACATGTGTTCAGAATGTATGCACAAATATACCTGAAAATGAATATTACACAAGAGTAATCAACCTATGCACAAAGTATAACTTTAAAATACATTCAATATAAAAAAAAGTATACTTATAAAAGAATTATAAATAATAACAATATAAACGAATTGAAACAAATGTTAATAAATTCAACAAACTGGATTGATTATTGAAATTTAAATGATGTAAACTTTTTGGCTAGTTCTTTGTTAGAAAACACTGAATATGCATTAAATGTTACATGACCATTCAAAAGTGTAAAAATTAAAACAAAACAAATAAGGTGGTACAAAACCGAGTTAAAAAGTTTAAAGAATGAAAAGGAAAATCTAGGAGAAGAATATAACGCATCGGTAAGTGAAAGAATCAATACTCAATACGATACGCTCAAAAGACAATACAAATATAAAATCAAAATAAGTAAAACATTTCAGTATGACAACTATCTACAGAAGACAACAGATATAGGTAAAGCTACATGGAATATAACATATTCAAATCCGAATGTAAACTGACCATAAATAAAAACGTGCAAGACTCATTATTTATAAAGGTAATCAATGAAAATGAAATCAAAAAAATCATATCGTCATTAAAGAACACATATAGCAACGATTCCATAGGTTTACAGGTCTACTATAAAAAAAATCGGAAACTATAATTCCGCAGTTTACATACTTAAGAAACTGCATATTCTCAACTGGCATATTCCCCAACTGCATGAAAGTCTCGAAATCATGCTCGAATACATAAAAATGCAGTAAAGAGGACTGAAACAATTACAGACTGATTTCAATAAACCCAATCATAAGCAAAGTATGTAATAGAAAAAGCTTTCAATGAAGCAAATTGTTGGTTTCAGGCAAATAAATTAAAATTCAATCAAAATAAAATAAAAACTATAACTTAAAAAAAATAACTGAAACTAGAAGTGTAAATTATTGGGTTTCTGCCTAGATAACAAATTAAAATGGCATAGCCACTGTGCGATGGTAAGATCTAAACTAGCAAAGTCCCTATATGTAGTAAGGCGAATGCGAATAACTATGTTGACATAACTACCTCAGTCAAGAGTTACTATAGTATGGTGTATCCACATATAAAATACGGGATCTTTTTATGGGACAATACAGCTCCCGCGCAAGATGTCTTCATCGCCACAAAAACAATAATAATTAGGGCAATGTTGCAAATTAAGCCAAGAGATCACGTGAAACCACACTTTATTGCTTTAAGATAGTTGTTCCCTGCAACTACATATTGGAAGCAATTACGTGAATGCATATGAACAGAAATATTTATAGTTCGGGAGGCAGTGTACATTTTGACATACTCATTTCCTTCCGGCTCACTTTTATATCAGTAATAGATATTGTGTGAGTAAACATTAAAATGGTGGTCAGCTGTCACACCAGCGGTGGGAGTGGTTGAGAGAGAGGTTCAAACTTGTAAAAAAAAACTGATTCCGATCCGGCTGAAATTTTGTTGAGAGCTGATTGACAAATATGTTAATTACATATTTGTCAATCAGCTGCTTGTCCAGTAAAAAGTCAGCTGCTTGTCCAGTGACGGGTTGTGCGCCAGCTACGCATGTAAATGTGTTAGATAAACAATTAAGTAAACTGATTCCGATTCGGCTCAAATTTTGCTGACAGTTGATTAAAAATATGTAACGTTTAAAAAAAGTCAGCTGTTTGTCTAGAGGTGGGTTATGTGTCAACTACTCATGTAAAAGTGTTAAATAAACAATTAAGTAAACTAATTCCGAGCCGGGTGCAATTTGAGAATATAATTTATTTAATAACGTTTATAAAAAAAATAGTCAGCAGGTTGGATTGTGGTGGAGGGGCTTAACTGACGCAATTAAGTATGCAGCACGGTGTAGGCGACGAAGTGTTCAGTGTACGCGGCGCATTGAATCTTTGATCCTCTCAGTTACACTCCACCCGCTGAGTATTATTTTCATAAATTTTATGAAATGAACCATTATGTTCTCAAAATTCAACCGGTTCGGTAACATTCTCTAAAGATATATTAAAGTAAAAGGCAATAAAATATGAGCCTACGTACATATTGCCTGAATGTGTAAAATATTTTGACCTAGTAATAAAATGTTTTTTATGTATGTTACATATATAATATAAATGTATAAATGAAAATAATTATAAAATAAATTTAACATTCTTCATCTGTAACGATTGATACATTTTCCGTGTCATACTCAATCGTAGCGTTTTCTATAACGTCCTTATCATAATTTGTGATCTATTATATTATTACATTTGGATACAGATTTTTCAACAAAATTTATTAATGGCTTGCGTTTTCTTGCACAAAACACAAAAACGTTTTTATTTTGGACATGTTCAAGCCGTATATGCTAACAGTTTAATCTGACGCTACGCCTGAAAAAAAAAAGAAAGCGGCAAGATGACTGAAGATGACACAGCTGACTTTCAAAATTATAATACTTCGAAATATTAAGTAGATGGAGTGCGCGCAGCTTGCACTGTAGTAGTCGCGCTGCATACTCAATTGCGTCAGTTAAGCTCCTCCAGTACTATCCAACCAGCGGACTATTATTTTTATAAACGTTATTAGATAAACTATTATATTCTCAAATTTCAGCCATTTGGAATCAGTTTACTTAATTGTTTATTTAACATATTTACAAGAGTAGTTGACGCACAACCCACCTCTTGACAAGCACCTGATTATTTTTTTACATTACATATTGTCTGTTAACTGTCAACAAAATTTCAGCCGGATCGGAGCCAATTTACTTAATTGTTTATTTAACATATTTACATGAGTAGCTGACGCACAATCCACCACTGGACAAGCTGCTGACTATTTTTTTCTAACATTACATATTGACAATCAACTGTCAACAAGATTTCAGCCGGATCGAAATCAGTTTTCTTTAATTTTTTTACAAGTTTGAATCTCTCCACCCCCATTGCTGGTGCGACATCTGACCACCGTTTTACTGTATAGTCACACATATCTATTACTGATATAAAAATGAACCGGAACGAAATTGCTTGTAAAAAAGGGTCGCTGCCTCCCGCCCTATTAGTTGAGAGAATCAACTATACATCAGCATGAGACAAAATCAAAAAACTTATTAAGATTGCCATCAATAAAAACTACCTTAGCATCCAAACAAACAGATTATATGGCACTGAAATTATATGCCAGAGGATTGGACTATGACAGATGGAAAATTACTAAACTTTACTTATAAAGAATTTACTTATAAAAAATTCTTTCAGTATTCAAGAGTTTCAGTATTCTACAGTATTCAAGAGTATTTGTCATTCAAGTTTTAATTTGTTGTGACATTGTGAATGTAATTTGTAATCGATGTTGTATTTATGTTAATGTTATATTTACTAGTTATGTGACTGAATGTTAATGTTATATTTACTAGTGACATGTCAAAACATTGTAATCTGCTTACAAATGTAACTGACGAATAAAGATATTCTATTCAAACATTATCATTGTTTTTTTTTTCTTCTATGGTTCCATTTGGGTGCGTATTCTTGTGTAGGTGCTTTCAAAGCGTACATAGAAATTGGTAAAAACAAAAATTCACCAAGAATTAATTAATGAACAACTAAACTAAATTTGAAAGCATCCTCACCTCGCAAATATTACTACAGAAAGAGCACCTCAAAGAGAAAACAGACAACAATGGAAAAGCAGACCAGACCCATAGCACCGCCACAACGGAATCACAACTAAGAGATGGAAAATGACAAGCAGTCCGATGATGGACGGATTTC